>JACAXG010000347.1:43827-47588 GCA_018881555.1 Amblyornis subalaris | reverse complement strand
TCAGTCCCTGCAGGCAGGAAAGCCAGGCAGTGTCAGTCCCTGCAGGCAGGAACCACAGCGCTGAGCCAGTACAGAGCCATCGCACGGACCCAGTCTCCCTGCAGGGCTGTTCTGCATCCCCAGGCTGCAGGTGAGGGCACAGGGCAGGACCTGTACAGGAGTTCCCCAGGTGTCTGGCAGCAAGGCTGCTTATSCAGGTATGTTAAGCTGGTTAAAGGCTCAGCTGCCCAGAGAGTGCAGGAGGAAGGGCAGAGCTTTGTGTCACTGTTTACGGCCGTTGACCAGGAATTCAGGATGGTTTGCTGCTGGTGTGAGCTAGAGCATGTCCAGACTGGAGTACTGGGCAGAAGGACCTCGGAGACCATACTCAGCTCCCTGCCACTACCCACACCAGTGATGCTGTGCAGAGCAGAGTGCAGACCCAGGAAATCTTATGACTTGATGGTCTAAGCAATATCAAACCTTAGCATTTATATTTTGTACTATTGATAAACTCTTTCAGTAATTTCTGATGGTTCATAGGACCTTTCTGATCCATCCGTAGGTGAACATTTGGTACCTAATTTTGTGGGTGGAAACCTACAGGAGCAATCCCATTTATATTTCATGTCTGGAATAAAGGGGATATACAAACACACAGTCCTTGAAGGGTGGAATAAAAGGATACCAGAGCTCCTTTGTAACCATCTGCATAACTCACTTTTGCCCCAAATACATCAAGTGATAGTGTCATTCCCCAGCAGATCAAACCAGGCCTTCCTTTCAGATCTTTCTTCCCATGTTTCCACAGTTTCTCTCTGTGGCAGCAAAATACACAGACCACAGACATGTTTTGCATACCCCTGGTATTCTGCTGCACTGAAAAGTCCCTTTCGCTTGTATTTATTGTACAAAAACATAAAACAATTTCTTAATTGCATTATAATTATGCAGAGTTGGACAGCTAGACACAATGCAGCACTGTGTCAATAATTTATTACATCTTATGGCATAATTGAACACTTTTACTATGAGCATTTGAGAACAACTTGGACCTTATACAGAATAATATATTTTGCTACATAATAATGGAAAGGTGGATAGTTAAGAAAGATATGTAGCTTGGAGGAAAACATACATGGAAGCAAATACCTCCAGCATCACCTATCTTCATGTAAAACTTAAAACTAAACGAACATATTATATTTAATGGCTCCTTTTTTATATATGCATCATTTCAAGAGCTAATCAGAAAGAAATCATATTACAGTGCAACTATTTACACCAAGATGGGGGCACACCAGAACACAACCTTCTCTTCTAGACATTAGGACTCTTAAATCACATTTATGAATGGACAAAGCACATGGGAATCAGACAGAAATTCAGTTTCAAAAGCAAACAGGTCATATCCACAGCTCACTGATACCATCTTTATCCACTGCCTCGAGGCTACAAGCCGGAGATCTCMAGGTGTAGAGGTATCATCTTCTCTGTCAGGGACTTCAGTTAGAGCCAGTCTCGGGTTGCTGGCAGCACAAGGCCTTAAATCCAGCAGYGTGACAGCATCCAAATGCTACTGAAATATGTCCATGGAGAGACATACAGAAACAGTGGATTTATTGCTGCATCCTTGTAAACATACTTACCCTAGAGGTAAGAAACTTAGTTAACCTTGTTTGAGGAGAAGTTATGTCCAATGTGTCATATCACCTTTCATAACATATTCGTGTGAGCGACTCTTCTGCTACCTACAACCACACGACTCCACCACCATGTCCTCATACTGCTTGTAGACGACGTTGTTTGCAGAGTCAATGAAAAGGATGCTGATGGGACTCAGCCGGGTTGGGACGCAGCAAGTCGGGGGGGTCGATTCCGGGTCCATCGAGTTCATTAATGTTTGGATAACGGCGTGGTTGGTGGGCTCCAGGTGGGATCGAAGCGGGAATTCACAGAGCCCTTCGCAGTGATATGCTTCATACTCCAGAGGGGCTATTATCCAGTCATCCCAGCCCATATCCTTAAAATTCACATGGAGGGCTTTTCTGCTACACCTTGCCTTCAGATTCTTAGTGGGCCTCTTCCCCTGCCGTGTTGCTAGAGGAGCTCTTCTCTTCCGCCTCTGGTTGAATAAGTACTCATAAACAGTTTTGTCATCTTGGCCGGATCTAGCTTTGATTTCATTGAAGAATAAGTCTCTTTTTTTCGTCCTCCCAAAGACCAAGAACAGAGCCTTTTCATTGACCTGTCTTCCTGTTCTGTTAAATCCCACACTCCTGAGGTCAACAGCTCTCCCCCTGTCAAAAGTTTCCAGCTCAAAACACAAGTTAACCAAGTTTTTAAAGTTTCTGAAAAGTTTCCAGATGTCAAACACTTCCCACTTGGGTGTATCAGTGATGCTGACGGTCCGAGAGTCCAGGAGTGTTGATGCTTGTCTGTTTGTAGAGCAACTAAATAATTTCACTTGGGAAGTTTTTCCAGAAGAATGAGACTTCCATGTATCAGAAGGTTTCTTCCTCAATATTCGAAGCTCTGCTCCCAGCAAACCATCTTTTTCTAATGCACTGATGTCAAAAATATATTTTTGTTTTCTTATAGTTGGTGCTCGCTCATCTAAAAAAAGCACACACATTTTAAATGTATATCAAGCACAGACCAATATCAGTTATTCAGTTTTTAATAGTTTCCCTCAAGTTTGCTCATAAGCCTAGAAGTTGCCTTAATTAGCCACTGAACAGAATTTTTGTCAAAGGGATCATCTCAGTGTGGGGACCCAGAAGAACTCAGTGACTCATCAGAGAAATGAGTTTCTGAGTCTGCCTTGTAGAAATCTCATTTCTTTCACCAGTGGGCATTTTCTACCTTCAAAGTTGTGATTAGCCAATTGAAAAATAATCTTTTTTCAGGGCTGAATACTCGTAAGACCTGTTCACCACTTATATCCTACTTAAATTCCTGAAACAGAGCTGCACTGGTGGCCAGGCCTCATGCTGGCTCCAAACATGACCAAATTTACCCTTAGATGGTACAATAGTGAATTAGTCCTTTAAAACAAGCATCCCCAGGAACTGCCAGGCACAAGGATAATTGCCTCACTAACTAAATCCCACATGATTCACAATTTTTCAAACTGGGCAGAAAAACATTCCTCCCTTTAACCTGACTTTACATTTGCTTGCTTCATCTGGTGAGGACTATGGCTGAGCCAACCTTTCAGTGATGTGACATTAACAGTGCCTTCCAGAGGCGAGCTGAGAACCTGAAGGCAGCACTTGTGAGCAGTGTATGCCCCCTTCCCAGCAGCCAAGCTATTAATGACGAGATGTCAAACAAATCCAGTCCTGGTGAGCCTTTCATCACAATTCCTTCACCAGCTGTAGCCTGTGTACGTGACAAAACTCTGTCTAACGTCACTGGAAGCAACATGGGGCTCCCCAGCCAGAGCGGCGAGGTGAACATCCTTCTTTGGGAGCCTGGTTATTTCTCCTGTGAAAGCCAAGGCTAGCCCAAATTTCCAAAAGTGTTTGGAGCCAGAATGCTGAACTGCAAGTTCTGGAGTCCCAGAAGTTATTACTCTTGGTAGTCTGTGCTTAGCTGTGGGCTCCTTGGTGGTACCTGAAAGTTTTGAGCTAGTACAGATACACCCACCCCACAGGATAATGACTCCTGGGGTCTGCAGTGTAGCTCCTCACAATTCTACCTTGAACAAACCAGACTGGCCCTTTCATACTGAAATTTGTGGGTTTTTTTCACAGAATAGCTCCGTTCTTAGCGTATTA
>JACAXG010000347.1:26327-38827 GCA_018881555.1 Amblyornis subalaris | reverse complement strand
TATCCACTGCACAGTCTGTCTCAGGAACACTGGCGTTAAACTGAGGCCACAGCATTTTCTGACGAAGTTGGAGGACTCTTGTTCCCACCGTAGATCCAAGGATAGAGGAAGCTTGAAGTGCTCGGAGGTGTCCCCAGTCTGTCCCACRCCACTGGCCTGGGGGGCTGTGACAGCCCACGGCTGGAGCCATCCAGCTGCTTCTTGTGGCTCCAGCACTGGGACCCTTTGGAGCCGGCTCCGAGTTGGCACTCAGACCGAGGCAGAGTTGCTTTTCCAAGTCAAGAATTAATTTTTATGTTATTTTTGTTTCTTAGATCCACAGATGTACCTAATTCCCCCAACTCTGAATTAAGTGGAAATTATTTTTTTCCCTACTTTTTGGTACCTCTGCCTGTTATCAATTAGAGAAACAGCGTTTATTTCAAACTTCTTGAAGCCTACTTACTTAGAGAGTCCCTCCATTTGGTATACATTAATTAGCCTGAGCTGCCTTCTATAGGTGTTGTTCGACTTTGCAATAGAAGCACGTTTAAATGATTCAAGATTTGAGAGATTCAGTGATTCCAAATTACTTAGCTGACCAGAGAGAATTTTGGTGGCAGTTCATTTGTTTTACTTCTCTAAAAAACTAGATTGTCAGTGATGAAGCATTGACTGTCACAGGGAAAAGCAGGTACTGAAAACAAGTYAATGTTATTCAGTRGCCAAATACAAAATGAAACATATTTTTAACAATGACCTTAATTAACTCCCAGAAAAATCCTCGGTGAAATGCGGAGGGTTCATTATAGCTGTTTTTTCGTATTAAATTCTCTGCCGGCGCAGCAGAGCACTGACCGCGCCACAGGAAAGCCCCCCCCACCTCTCACTGAGCCTGCGCGGCCTTCGGGCGGGCCCGGGCCGGGYGGGGCGGCGCGGAAGCCTGGGGCCGGGCCATGGCGGGCAGCGCGGGGGACGGGGAGTGCAGCCCGGGCGCGCTGCGGCGGCGGCTGCGGAGCGCGGAGGAGGCGCAGGAGCGCCAGGCGGGGCTGGTGCGGCAGCTGCAGGACGAGGTGAGGGGCGGGGGACTCCCGGCGGTGGTGAGGGCGTGCCCGGGCCGCCCGCGCTCCCCAGGGGGACTCGGCGGGAGCCCGCGGGGCCTCCCCGGGCGGGCGGCGCCGAGCTCGGGGCAGGAGGCCCCGGGACCGCCCGTCCTCCCGCTGTCACGCTGCCGAGCCCCTCCGGAGCTCAGTGCCCGCAGGGTTTGTCTCGGGGCGGGAGGCGGGTGGGTTTGCTTGCGAAACAAGTTTGAAAACTCAATTTGCTCGCTTAGGACCCCCTTGAACAGCCAAACGTGGGGGCCAGGCAGAGCTGCCCGCGTCTGTCCCATCTTTCTGCTTTCAGTCGCTGTCTCAGGTGAGCAGACAGCGTTACTTGTGATAGAAAACCCGCCTCAATCTCTGTCATGTTAAAGTGAAGCTTCCCTGTGTCGCAGCGGCTTCTTGTTGAGTGTATCAGCATCACTGTGCTTGGGCTGTACAGGCTCAGAGAACAGCTAATGCAGGAGGAGCAGAGTCTGTTACAAGCTGCTTCACTCATCTTCATTCTGTGTATCCATTCAGATACTGCAGTACCAGACCTGGTGTCGAGAGCTGGAGCACCAAGTGAAAGCCGGAGGGGTGAGTGTGCAGGGTGCGAACTAAACAGAGTGTATGTAGTGTTCCCAAATGCAGACCAAAAAAAAACCCCTCCACAAAGCAGTGACAGGAAAATAAGATTTTTACTGTGTGAGGGTTTAGAGAAGCGCTGTCAGTTTTCTCATTAGTGTTTTGTMCAGTTGCCATTCTTGGAGCAGTCAGTAGTCCCAGAAATGCCAGTCCAGAAAACCCAGTTGAGGATTTTAATTTTGTGAAAGAGTGCTTTACTGGAGTTGCATTTGTCCTGGRTCTTGGGAGAGGACTGTTCTGCATGTTACATGATACAGCTGTCCTGGAGAAAGAACCGGTTGAAACAGCATTTTGAAGGCAGGAAGGCTGATGTTCAACATACAGAACTGGCTCTGTGCTTTTCTTTCTGCTTCATGGCTAAAGTAAACCTAGGAACCAAAGGGTAGGAGAATAGGAGAGCATTCCCAGGCTTCAAGTCAAAGTCAGCACTTGGAGTCATAAACTAAGGATATGTAGGAGTGAGAGAGTGAGGAGAGCTACTCACACTRACACCCCTCCCCTCACTTCCTCCCTGTAGTCACAGCACTGTCATACCTGGAAGAAGCCATGAGCTCCTGAGATACCCAACAAATGGATGGGAATACGGTGGATGCTAACAGTGGTGAAGGAAACACTAAATGACTAAACGTTTCTTTTCTTCTTAAGGGATCCCTTCCAGGCAGGTGGGAAGCCACAGCAGACCACAGCCTGGAGAAAGCACTGCTTCAGGTGGAAGAGGAGCAGCAAAGGTACAAGGAAGATGCATTTCTTCATACTTGGTATCCTGGATACTCGTGGAAGTGAGGGAAAACCTGTCGGTGCTACCTGGTCTGCCCAAGGGAAGCGGTTGGGCAAGCTGCTTTGACAGGAGAAAGGTCCACAATCTGTTTTCTGTGGTGCAGTAATAGTGCTGTGTGCTGAATGGCTCTGCTTTGAGTGGGGAGGTGATGTGTGTATTCCGGGTGAAAGGTCTCTTTCCAGTCTAAATTATTCTGTGGTTCAGTAGATGAGTGACTTGAGACAGTGCTAGAGAAAGGTGATACATCCAGTGACCATCAGCATGAAGAGGGGGCAAATTGTTATGTGTGGGCATCGTCAAGGTTGAAGGGAAAACCAAAATCATTAGTGGAAATGGAAGCATCACAGCAAGGAGAAGCAAATGCGTTTTTCATCACAGAGAGATCTTGGTTAACCCTAGAAAGTGCTTTTACTGCCTCTCAGACAACAAAGTCGGTGTTGAGGGATCTGGAAAATCACAGGGATGCTGGAGAGAAGTTGTTCAGTGACCTCATTGCTGTTTCTCTTTTTCCAAGGCATGAGAATCTGGCAGAAGTGAACACTCTCCTGCGGGAGCACCTCGATAAAGCCAGTGAGGTTAATTCGGCCCTCAAAGAAGATGTTGGAAAACTGACGGTGGATTGGATGAGGGCCCGGGAGGAGCTGGAGTTGAAGGAGAGTGAATGGCGCAATGAACGTGAGGTGAGGATAGGCTGTGGGAATGTCAGCCAGGATGCCAGAGGGGAATGAGAATGCATCTTGTTCTTGGCATAGAGAACTTGCTGTGTGGAAGTTGTGGCTCTGCTGAGGGTGTGTTGGTGTTGGTGAGCAGGGGACAGGGGTGTGGGAGGGAGGAGTGTCAGCAAATGGTGCTGGGGGGAGATGCCCACCTGCTGTGACCGTACTGCTCGGTCGTGAAGGCAAAGCTGGGCACTGTAGGGCAGTCACAGGAACATTTGTCTTTTTAATAGTTCCTCAATCCTTGTTTTGAGCAGTGGAGACCAGAGAGGTTTGTGTGTGTTCAGATTCAAAGTGCCCAAGGGAGGAACAAGACAGGCCTCCTGTTCTGAGTGCCTGTTGTAAGCCAACCTGACACTAGGCTTGGAGGGGTTTGTGTTTGTCTTCCTCCACTGAGACTGTGAAACACCTCTGCAAGGCAAGGTGATGAATCATCATCAGCTTGGTTTGCTGCTGTCCACTGCTACAGGAGAAGTGTGGATGTTCCCTTCTTGGCAGGTCTGCTGTGAGCCTCTGTGGTACCTCTTCAGTCCTTGGCACCCCTGGTACAGTAGTTGTTAAAGGGCACCTGGTGATGATTTACTCTCTCCTGTCTGAGATGTGTATAGTGGCAGTGAAGGCTGAATTGGCACTCGTTTTTGTCTTTGCATATTTAGCTTTATGACAACTACTTAAGGGGGGAACATAACCGTCTGCTCGGCCTGTGGCGTCAGGTGGTGACCTTCCGCCGCCATTTCCTGGAAATGAAGACTGCCACAGATCGGTGAGTGGAAGTTAAGGAGAGATCTCCTGCAGAAAAAATGTGGCTTGCCTGCTTTTAGGTCCTGCTTTTCGAACCTCGATGTTGCATTAGTTACAGCAAAAGGTCAGATTTCTCCTTTGGCAGTCGGAAGCAATGTCATTCAGCATGCTTGGGGCATTTTGTTTGSTGCTGGTTTTCAGATAAAGCTGAAGGGCTTGGGCCATGAGGACTGCAGAGGCCCTGAGCAGGTGATGACTTGACTGTGGTGATGTGTGGGCATRTAAACACAGGCACAGGAATGTGTGGCCATGTGGGAAGAGACTCACCAAAGCTGTGCATGCAGTTTATGGAGTGGTCCCTTTTATAAGATGATGAAAATCTACTTTAAAAAATCATACCGGGTTTCTTTTCCTGCTGCTCCTTAGAGAAAGATCATTAATGCATATTTTTTCCCTTTTCATTTCCAGTGTGCATTTATTCTAGTCAGTTTGTATCCACTTACTCCTCTCTCAGCATTGTTGAGAGAAAGAATAGCTTCTCTACCCTGTTACTGCAGATATCCAATTTATTTTGCTTAGTTTGATACCTCTTTTTGTGATTGTTTTCTTGGTTTTGGGCTCTCTGAGGTTCCTTTCTCACGGTTGCCTTCTACACCAAGAAAAATAGCATAACCATAATAGTACCTTCTTCTGGTGTCAGCATGCAATTTCAAACTCTGGGTTACTGTCAGCCTTATTTGATTGTAAGTCTTCCCTATTGTGTAGAGTCTGCCTGACCTGCTATTTAGTCCTTGTGTTGTTTGTGCTTTTATGTTACAGCATTTTAGGCTGATTCTTACACCACCTTCCTGAAATATTTTATTATGTAGGTATGGTCTTGAGCCTCTTAGTAGTCCAAGTAGAGATGGTAACAGAGCACTTAAGAGTGCAATCCCTTGTATAAAAGCTGGGGACCTTGGTCAAATTCCTGACATCTGTTAATTATAATTACAGTATGTTAATAAGAGTAATCAGAGATGCTTGAGGCCTTCTGGCTGTGCCATTTATCTTACTTCTTATATCTGAAGAGAAAACAGGCACCTCCCTTGACTACCTGGTAAAGTCATTGCTCAGCTGCCAAGATGTGTCCTGGTCCCCGAGTGTCAGATGAATGACTTKTCCCCAGTGAAGATGTCACCTTGCCTGCTGGCTCTTCCTGGTGCATGATTGCGTGCTTCAGAAGTGAGTCAGCTGATAAAGATGGTGGCGTGAACATTGGCTCTTTCTTGGTTTGTCTTCAGAGATTTGTCAGAGCTGAAGGCGGAACAAATGAGGCTTTCTGGATCTATACTTGTGAACTGCTCCCGCCTGAACTCCTGTGTGCAGCTCAGAGAGTCCATCACTCTGGGTAAACCTGTCCTGAAGGATCAGGCAGATCAACAAGTGGAACAGAAAACAAACCAGACAGCTCAGGAAGTCATAGCCTTACAAGTCAGGTGGGACTTGGAGAAGAAGGAGCTTCAGGACAGGTAAAGGTGTTTTAACTTTGCTGTTACCAACATTATCTTTTGTGACAGCRTCTTGGATTCACAGGTGGGCTGTGCTCGCGTTTAGAACATATCCATTCTGCACAGCCCTGTTTCTGTCCTCAGTCAAACTCTCGTCTTCAACAGAAAGGATGTAAAAAAAATATCTGGCTGACAGAAATTCTTCCAAGTAAGACAAGACTGGAAAAGAAACAGCCTCTGATAGTGGTTTTGCTGTTAACTGATGGTTGGTGAAAAACTGAGTTCAGCATAAAGACAGCTGTGTTCCTTTACAGCCCTTTTACTACTCAGGGCTGTGCTGAAGGAGTTGGGAGGAATTTGCCTGGGGCCAGCATGTGCAGTGTAGCAGCTCTGTGCTGACAATTCCTTGCAAGACTGAGTGCAGAGGCCTTTGAGGCAAGAAGTGCCATTTTGCAACATCAAGCCTATTAACCTGTAGAGATGAATGCTGCCTTTGCTGTGTTTCCTGGGTTGAACTTTTCTCTGCTATGCCTCGGGGAGCTGCTTGGCTCTTTAACAGGTGCTGGTGTGCAAAGCTTTTGGAATGGCATGTGGACCTTCTCTTCTCAGGGTGATGGAGCTCTCAGCCTTGCTTGTACAGTCTCAGAAGCAGAACGAGGAGAAGGAGAAGACCATGAAAACACTTAACGACACAGTGGAGATTCTAGTATGTTTTACCTTTACCTGGGGAGGTAGCCCAGTGTTTGCTCTCCAGCCTGAACACAGAGGTGTGGCTTCCTCAAGAGGAAAAGTGGTAAAGATGTTCGGTGTGTGGGAACATCAGGCACCTTACCAAAATATTCCTTGTGTGTTTGGCAGATGTGGAGTCAGTCCAGATGCAGGCAGTGGCAGAGGAACTGCAGACAGTTCAGGTGTCTTTGAAGGGTTGCACCAATGCTCTTCTGCCTGTGACTTTAGGTCTCTGGGGATCAGAGTTCCTTAGAACTGACAGTTTAATAGCAGTCTATAAAAGCTAGCCCTTGGTCTTCCTCTTTAGTTTTAGCAAAGAAGAAATGGAATAGATATGGGCAGGAATATACTGGAATCACTAGGGCTGAGACTTACTAGCATGACAATGCTACTGAGGATGGGAACACTGCAGATGGGAGTAGCTCTTCCCTGCCCACCCTTTCTTTATTCTGTTCTCAGGAATCAAGTTGGATAGAGAAAGAGTTTGCAGCTTCATTGACTAACAGTGCCAAAGAAGAGAATCTTTTCCTCCAAAAGCTCATAAAAAATATCACTGAGGTGAGTTGGTACAGGTACCACAGAGTTGGTACAGGGACCACATTCCTGTAAATTTGGTTTTAAAGTCCTTGAAGAAGGCAACAGACTGGTCCAGGGACTAGAGATACATGTTGTGTACTGTCTGCGTTAACTGCCATTGCCTGTTTAATTTTTAGATCACTTTTCTGACACAGAACCTGTTCTCGCTTGTGACTTGCTGTTGTGTGACAATTCAGCTGAGTCACTAGAAGTGTTAGTACCTTTGCCTACACTGTCCTGCTAAGGTTCTCTCTTGGACTGTGTTTTCTGAGTGTGCTACTTGACATTTTTATTTCAGTGTTTCTTGGGCAATTCCTTCACCCTCCTTGAGCAATGACTCTGTTGTTCTTCAGATCTTTATAAAAGGAAACTGACTCAGTCGATGCACTTGCCAACTCTGCTTCTTCCCTCTATGCTCACTGACCATTGTGATTTCCCCAGAATCGCAGCTTTCAGGGGTAACCTCAGGGGTAACTTAGGCCTAAAATTCTCTTAACAGAGAAGGGTTTGTTAGCTCTTTTACATAGCTTCAAGAAAGCAAGTGTTCAGGTAGCCTTCAGCCACTTTGCACTTGTGAAGAGTAGCTGTATTCAGAAATCCCTGGAGTACTTGTGGTCACAGGGACAAGCCTTTGTGGACTGAAGAGAAGAGAGAATTGAGTTTTTAATGACTCTGGGGTAAAGTGGGAGGAAAAGGAGAACAAGATAAAAGCAAGTAAAATGAGCAAAGACTAACAGCTTGATGTGGGCTTTCAGATGGTGTTAGACGACAGTGACAGCATGGCCAGTTCCATCATCTGCACTGACAGTTCCCAGCATGCAGACTCTGGGGACATCTTCTCAGCTCCCAGGTCCATTGATACAGGGCGTGCCTTTGGATTGGTTCTGGAAGCACTGGCAAGGATGCGAGGGGCAACATGGGTGAGAACTTCTGCTTGTCTTCCCCACTGGCCACAGGCTCAGCTGCTGGGACCTCACTCAGCTCAACACCTTTCCATTCGCTGAGCCAGTTGAGGCCCTTTCTTTCTCGCCTTCGCACTTGTGGTCCTGCACTGCCTTGCTGGTCTCCCCAGCTCTGTGTTTTGCTGCTTTTTTTCTGCTTGATGCCCACCCCCTCAGCACAGCTTTTACCTTCAGGGGAGCTGTCTCTCTGCTTGGTGCTTCTCCCAGCTCTCTGGAGTCATCTTCGCTGCTTCTTATTGCTCGTTTGTGCTCTTTCCCTGCCCGTTCCTGCAGGCCCTGAGAGAAGAGCTTTCTGCCAGGCAGGACTCAAACAATTTCCTGCTGCAGCAGCAGAGACATCAGGAAGAGAAGTGCAGGGAGGTACAGCGAAGACTTGAGCAACTGGAGGAGAAATGCAAGAGGTCCAGCAGCCACCAGCAGCACCTGCAGTATTTAGTAGAAACACTCAGAAGGTGAGCATTTCCTTCTCCTCCTCTTGTGTTCCAGAGACAATCTGCTTCCAGGTCTGGGTGTTCAGAGGGGTTTTGGGCAAAGATAGGTAGGGCACCTGCCGTACCATGTGTAGGTCTCAGTGTGGCTCTTGCACATTGTCCTGTCAGGGCTTTTCATGCTCTACTGTGACTCCCGAGACTGTCTCAGAGATGCACAGTGATGTTGGAAAATAAGACTTCTTCCTCTCTCTGTGCTGCTTCTCTGAATTCTGTTCTTTGGGTGCCCCTTCCCAGCCACTGCTTCTCACTGAAGGAAGGCAAAAGCTTGCCTTCCTTTGCCTCTGGAGGACTTCCTTGGGAGGGAAAGAGCAAGGTCTTYCTTAGCCCACTGCCCCCAGCTCCATCCTGGACTGTTGAAAATGGGACCAGTGATTCTTCAGGCCTCTTCATTCTTCTGACTGAGCCTTGTCTCTGCAGTGACTGTGCAAACCTCGAGAAAACTAGGGAAGAGCTACAGCAACAGCTTGGATTAATGGAGCGAGAAGCCTCATGTCTGCGTCAGAGTAACGCTGAGCTGCAGCTGAAAGAAGAGTCAGCCCAGGCAGAAAAGGCGAAGCAGCAGGAGAGGATGGAGAGAGTGTGCCATGAGCAGGAGCTCCTGTGAGTGTTAAAGCTTTCTCTGGGCAGTGCTGGGCTTGAGGAGGCCCAGCGTAGAGGAACAAATGGTGCCTGCACCTCTCTTGTAGCACAGACTGCTTTTCTATGAAAACCTTGTCTTCCCCCTCCTCATAGAGTGAAGGACTTGGCTGCACTTGAGGAAAAACACTCATTATTGCAGAGTGAGTTGGTCGTCAAGAGACAGACACTGGAGAAATTGCAGCTTCAGAGGGATCTGCTGGAGCAAGAGAAGGATGAGTTTGCCATGGCTCTGGAGAAGGTATGGACGCCTTATTCCTAGGCAGCACTTGTGGGGAGAGAGACCTTTGCTAGCAAGATCACCCCAGATGCTGTTTCTGGCGGTAGAAGACAGGGACAATGTTCTTCTTGGAACATGGTGATCCAACCAGACAGGCTCTTTGGGGTTGTTGGTCCTCGTGAGCTTGTTGGGAGCTCTGCCAGAGGCAGAGGCATCCAGGGGAAGTGGAGTTGCTGCCTGAAGTCCGGGATTTTGCTGCTCTTGTTGTCCCATTGTTCTYTTGTCTCTCCAGGCAGAGCGGTCAGTAGCAGAGCTGACAGGGGCTCAGAACAAGCTGAATGCTGAAAGAGCTGATCTACAGGCTGCAGCAGCGAAGATGAGCAGCATCAATGAAGCTCTTGCATTGGACAAAGTGCAGCTGAACAAACATGTGCGGCAGGTGAGAAGAATTGCCAGAGATGTTGCCAGGTGTTTGTCTCCAGCTGCTGCTGCTGCTGCTTCTCAGCCTTCTTGCCTTGGGAGAGTCTGACTGACTGACTGTTCCTTTTGTGTCTGAGCCAATCTTTCATAGTAATTTTTCCTGTACTGTATTTCCTCTATGCTTCTGTGACTAGCTGGAGCAAGAGAAGGAAGTTTTGTCCGCTAAAGTGGACGAGATGGGGAGAGTACAGATCTCTGAGCAGGAGAAGCTGAATTTCTGTGAAAGAGCAAATGAAGAGCTCTGTGCAGAGAAAGCCCGGCTGGAGCAGCTGCTGAAAGAAGCAGAGGAGCAACGGGAAGAGCTATGGATGGAGCTGAGGACACTAGGAGAAGAGAAGGCAGAAATCCAGGAGAAATTCCRTCAGGTGAGACAAAGTATGGTTCATCCAGGTGGACATTTGGCTGCTCGGATGAGGGAAGCTTTACCTGTTGGATTCTGCAGTGGTTTTGTCAAGGGGATGCATGGTAGTGCTGGAGGTCACAAGGCTTTGTTTGCTCCTTTTTGGAAATGTGTGGGTGGCTTGCAGAGCTGTTCTGCAGTTCTTGGAGTTGTCCTCTGCTTCTACAGAGTCTTTTAGTCCACCTGTCTTTGTTGGCCTCTTTTTTGGCTTTTGATAAGCTGCAGAGATGATTGTGTTGTCCATGAATCTGAGTGGGGCTACTACTCTCACATGTGGCAAAAGAATGAAACTGTGTAGCTCTGAATCCTTTTTCTGAAACAAAAACCAGGTCTGCATGTTTCTATTGATGCTTTTTGTCATGAAGTTGGAGTGTGTCCAGAGAAGGAGTGGAACCGGGGAAGGGTCTGGAGCAGAAGGAGCAGCTGAGGGAGSTGAGGGGAGATCAGCCTGGAGAAAAGGAGGCTCAAGGGGGACCTTCTGGCTCTCTACAACTCCCTGTGACAGGAAGGTGCAGCCAGSTGGGGATCAGGCTCTGCTCCCAGGGAACGAGGGACAGGACAAGAGGAAATGACTCCAAGCTGTGCCAGAGGTGGTTTGGGTTGGGTATTCCAGGATACCTGTGAGAGAATGGTTTGTTTCTGACGGTYTCTGTCAGAGTCTCRGTTCTGGAGTAKGTGGTAGGTTTGGCAAATACACAGCAGGGGTTTTGGTTTTGAAGAAAAGAACTCAAAAACACAGTTTAGTCTTCAGGCTTGAATACCAGCAAGGGACATTAGACAACTTCTTTGTGTAAGACAAGTGGTACTGTTGCCRCACAAATAGAGTCTGCTTTGGCCACATCAGTCATACTTGCATCAATCACTAAATGACTGCTCGACACAGGAGCCGTTTCCGTGCCAAGCATCCCCTCRTTGCAGAGATCTGCTTCGCACACTGGAGGAGGTGACACTTTCATGGATTTTTTCCCAGAGGGGAAACCCTGTGTATTTTCACTTGCTTCAGTGAGCAAAATTGCTTTGGCTCAACCTTTCCTGAAAATGTCCAGCAGTGGAATAGATCYTGACAGAARTTTTGTTTGCCAAGTGGCAATTGTGGAAGATGCAGTATTTTTGGTGACAACACAGAGTTTGGAGTAGGGATGTTTGTGGGGAAGGAGCTGTCTGGTCCCAGGCAAGCCAGTAGGGCCTGACACAGCACTTGCAAGGTAACAGTGGCAGAGGCTTCTGGCAGCCCAGGGTATCAGAGCTGCATAGGGCAGATGCTGTAAAACTTTTTGAGCCCAGAGCACAGGAACTCCTTGTCCTCTGGCTGACTGCAAGGTGTCCCTGGCTGGCTCTGCACGGGGCTGCCGAGGAAGGGCKCGAGCTGTATCTTGTGCCACTTCCAGGTGTCCCAGGAGCAAGAGTCAGCGGGCAGGGCTGTGGAGCAGCTGCGCCAGGAGTCCTCTGACCAAGGGCAGGCACTGGCCCAGGAGCGCAGAGAGAAGGAGCTGCTGGGCTGGGAGAAGGCTGCCCTCGAGGGCCAACTGGCAGCCATGGAGCGGCACCGACAAGGCCTTTCCGAGCAGCTGGCAGAGGTCAGGTAAAGGCAGGGAGCAGACCCTGGGCAGGACAGAACTAAAGGGTTGTAATGATAAAGGTGGTAAGCACTACACAGGGGTTTATTGCATCCTCTGTGCTTTTCAGATGTAGATTTGGCAGTTGAGGTCAAATTGGGCTGGGCTGTCTGTGCTATGCCAGGCCATAGGGAAAGCCTGGGCACTCCCTCAGAGGGCYCTGCTTTGCTGTGGAAATGGCACAAATGTGCCTTCTCTGTACAAGTTSCCATGTGACCCATTTTCCGTACCGAGGTGTGGGGATCTTGAGCCACGTCATCCTGGAATAACTCCCTGTGGGTGTCAGGACCAAGCATCTCATTTCTCTCCGTATTTACAACTTGTAGGTCAGCAAAGGAGAGCCTGGAATCCAGCCTGTTTGCTGCTCAGCAGCAGATCTCTCAGCTGGAGATCACCAGGAACCACCTGGAAGCTCAAGTGCTCACAATTATGCAGGCCAAGGAGGTGATACAAGGTGAGAACCTCGTGTGCTTTGTTTGTGCTGCCTCCCCAGCCTGGAGAACCTGCTCCCCCTCTGTCCTCAGGGCTTCTGAGGAGTGGAGGGAATGGAGGCAGGGCCCTCCTACACTGCCACTGAAAGGGCTTGAGATCAGTAAAGTCAGCAAAGACTCCGAATCTTGCCACTGGTCATGTTTGCAGGGGAAGTGAAGTGTCTCCAACGTGAGCTGGAAGCAGAGAGGGCTCTCAGGATGCAGGAACAGGAAGACACAGCACAACAGCTCTTGCAGGCAGAGCAGCAGTGTCAGGAAAGCCTCAGGCTTCAGGGAACCGCTCAGCAACTGGAAATAAACAAGCTCCTGCAAGACCTGGTAAGTGACAATAYGCTTCTGCATTGTCCAGGCCAGCTCTGGGGGCTGGTTTAGCACAAGCAGAGCCTGAGGGCGTGAAATGGCAGCAATCCTCTGCCAGAGGCCTCACGCTGCTGGGCCGGGCAGCAGAGCCAGCGGCTCGGACTTGGAGGC
>JACAXG010000346.1:6012-214031 GCA_018881555.1 Amblyornis subalaris | reverse complement strand
TGTTCTCTCTCTCTTTCTTTCTCTCTTTCTTTCTCTCTTTCTTTCTCTCTCTCCCACCCTTTAACTCACCTCTTCTTTTCTCCCTTCCCYTTCACCCTRCCCCTTTCTCCCAAACCCCTGCCAGGTGTAGATAGGGTAATTAGGGACTAACGTAGCCCTTAGCATTCCTAGGATGTAGTTTACTAATAAAACTTGKTGAGTTTTGGCAGACCCTGTGACTTTTGTCGTTCCTTTTGATCACGAAGATTTACAAATCTTGGGTGCCTCCTGCCCCTTGGGGCTGGATTCACAAGGGTGTGGCTTTCGGGTGGGCACACTAATCAAAATTCTCTCTCAAGCAGGTTTGCTCTGGGCGTTTTTGGGAATCTCCTGGACCA
This sequence comes from Amblyornis subalaris, assembly GCA_018881555.1. Lineage (NCBI taxonomy): Eukaryota > Metazoa > Chordata > Aves > Passeriformes > Ptilonorhynchidae > Amblyornis > Amblyornis subalaris. Next base: position 213,654 of record JACAXG010000346.1, on the reverse strand, counting down.
GTTTGTACCAGCTGGGTGGTATTGTCAGTTAACATCCAGCAAGTTGTGTTCTCCTCTGAGGACAAGTGCCAACTGGTTCCTGGAATGGTTAAGCTCTATTCATGTCTGTGTCCTTCCTTGATGCATTTTCCATTCCTCTGACAAGCTCTTAATGCAAAAAAATTGCTTTTGTGCTGCTACTGGGAGTTTTATTTTTCTTTCCTAGCTCCAGCTCTCCCAATCTATGCCATTGGTTCTTTTTGTTCGTTTTTAATCTGCAGGCTGGCGTAGCTAATCATGGTAGAGTTACACATAAGTAAAATCTAAGCAAAATGGAATGGGTTATTAGTTATGGCTGTATGAAACAGAGGTCTGAAAACATGAAGTTAAGATGGAAATTCCTCATTGCAGAACTCTCCATATCTTCCTCAGAATTTTTTTCTGAAGAAATGTGTTTGACTGCTAAAATGGAAGGAGACATGGACTAACATGCAGGTCAGAAGAAGGGCAGAAGAGAACCCAGACCTAGGGAGTGCTAGTGGAAGTTTGTTATATGAAATTATTCCTTATTTGCATGCACRGAAGATGTGAGTGAAGATGTGTGAAACAGTGCTGTCTAGCCATGAGAATTTTAAGTCTTTCATGTCCCTGCCTAAACAGACAGATTTTTTCTGTAGTGATGCTGCCTGCCTACATTTGTCTTCGCACCTTTGATGTCTTCCATGTAGTTCTTTTCTCCATATTTGGCTGACTTTCACTTGCTGTTTCTCCTGTCTGGGAGTTTGGTGAGTGACACTGACAATGAGTGGAGCTCAGCCAGTAAATGGGCAAGTGATTAACAAACTCTGAGTAAGGACATAATGAGCTGTACCACATCAAGAGTTTATGGTTCCACCCAGGAGATTTGAGAGTAAGCAGAGAAGCTGAGAGTGACCAGATTTAGGATCACCAGCTGTGTTGCCAATAACCCAAGGGAATACAGAGGATTCTGTAGCTTTCACTTGCCAATTCCTTTTCTTTTGCAAAACCAACAAATACGCCTGTGACTCTTGAACCATGAAGAAAACAAAGAAATGTCACTGAAGTGCTGTCATGAAGGGCTGTGATTTCTGTGTGATTATTTACTTAATTGATGAATAAAGCAAGCTAAATATATAACCTATGTCCACCAGACACTTTTTTAACTTAAAGTATAATTTCATAAAAGTCTCCTGCCCCCAATTGCCTCAATTGTGATAGACCTCCTAAGATCCTTCAATAACAAAACAATTAATCAAATAGATTTGTATAATTATACTCAGGCACAAACAAAAGTTGTGTCCAGGGCTGGAAGTGCAGGAGTAACATACCAAGCATGCCAAACCCCGTGATCCCTGTTATGGAACTCAGCACTGTTCATGGGGAGGGAAACAGACTCCTGCTGCTCTCTCAATTCCATGCTTTCCTTAGCCAGACTCAGACTTGGGTATAACTAACAGGAGCCAGGCTTTACATTTTCATAAATGCTTGACATAGACACAAGCCCTGCCAAGAAAATAGGGTGAAATTCAGTCACTATTTAAGTTAGTGATGAAACTCCCACGGATTCCTCTAGATCACATTTTCTTCCCCGAACTTTACTGCTTTATCTCAGTGATATGATTGAGGACAAAGCGAGCAGAATGTCAGTGCCTGGTTTTATAACGAGACAAACTTTGGCTGCCATAGCAGCTGCTTTTTACCTGACCATCAACCACAGGGCAGATATAGGAGTCAGCAGACTCAGGGGAACTGACCTGTGCCTTATCTTTGTCCCCACAGGTGAGCAGACTCGGTGACCAGGTGTGATTCAGCTCACAACCTTTCTGTCCCTTTCTTTACAATCTGTATAATACAAAATATGAGCCACACAGTAAAGCTAGAGTGGATTTGAAATTGGGCTGTACAAGTTCACCCACCACTAATAAACCATCTGAAAGGGTGCCATTTCTTCTCAACACTTGGCTATACATTTATCCAGAAAATAAATGCACTAAGCTCAGGTCGGTTAGAACAAAAATTGCCCTTTTAGAAAGCATATCTCATACTGAACTCTCATTCACAGTTTGTACTTAAAAGTAAGGAATAGAAATCTTTGTTTTATGTGTCTGCCTGGGCAGAAAGCACATTTAAATGGATCATGGGGGTCTTTTTTCACAAAACATTTGACTGAAACACTACTGGGGGGATTTTGAGTAACTGAATGCTGAAACTGCTCCTGTGAACTTTCTCACATGTACTGAAACATTTAGCAGTGTGAGGACAACATCCCATATTTCCCTGTTATACCTTTCCTTTGGCATCTGCTTTTGGACACGATGCGATCCAAACACGGAACTCATGCCTGACTCATTAGCACAGCCGTTTTCACGTTCTGAAAATATATTGTCTCCTGTTTTTTATGGCAGCTGGGTGGCTGCCACTAACAAGCAGTTGCTTATGAGAATCATTTCTCCACATGTTCTTAAAATAGAAAAAGCAAAGTGCACTCTGCCAGAGTTTTAATTTCAGACATTTAAATCTCAGGGCAAGGCTGCAGCTTAGTGAACAAGACGAGGCACATCTGTAATAAACTATAGCCCACATTCTGTCCCACTGGCAGTTCATTTTCTACCATGATGCCTTTCCATTCCAGTTAGTGGTATGAACAAATAGGAAAAGGGCATCAAGTTATTTACTGGATGTGACTCAGAAAGCAGAATCAGATTTCACAGCGAAGGAAGGGCAAATGGTAAGCTGATAAGGAACAATTTTCTTGGGACTTTGTGCCAAATTATGGTTTCTTCCACACCTGTCCCTCTTCTGGTCTCACAGATCCATTTATTCCATCTGATTTACCTTACTCATTTCACTTCTTACCTTGTCTCTTCAATTCGCCCTAAATTCAGGCCTGTGAGATATATTACAGCAGCTGATTCCTTTGTTATTTTTCACCTGAATGGAGAGACCAATGCTAAGCACAGTGGGAGCAAAAGGAGAGAGGTGCTGCGGTGCACATGCTATCAGAGCCTGCTACATTGGAGGACAGCAACTCAGTCATTTCTCAAGTTAATTAAACCCTTCTTATTCTATCACTGCCCAGAAAAGGTAAAATTAAGGAATAATACAGAACATCCATTCAGAACACTTCAAGATTTCCTGGCCTTCATCCTAGCACAGTCTCAATAATTCAGCTTGTTAACTGGATGGGCACAATGAGATTGGTTATTCTTTAGGCACAAGAATAATAAATATTATTAATAATAATTAATGCTTGTAAAGCTTTTTGCAAAAAGATATTGCTGCAGAAACATTAAGCTGTTCATATACATACACTACAGCCATTGTTACAACTTATTTACTTTGAAAATAAGAAAATCCATGCAAGGCAGAGGTTAATTTTACAAGCTGGGTTTGTTTAGTTTTTTTTATAAAACAGACACCTGAAAGTATTTTATTTACTTATTAACTTACAGATAACAGGTTACATTAATGACTGAATTATTTCAGTCTCATGCAACTATTAAATCAACCTGGGCTTGCAGCAGAATATTGCTGGAGCAACACAGAGTGAATCACATCCATAATTTGTACACTCCTTAGGGAATCCTGCTTGCATTGCAAGGCCATTAGCAAAGCACAGGTGTAGGAAGTATGAAGTGCTTTGCTGGTCATTATTTCTATCTACCAGCTTGTTAACAGATAATTTTGGTGAGAAAATCCATTCTGGAAAAGCTTCAGAAGGGATTTATATATTTCTCTATGTTCGAAAAGTGGGTTTGCACTTTTAAGTACAGCAACATGTGAAAACAAAAGTACACATGGATGGGTACTTCATTCCTTCCTCCACTTCCGTATTTGAAACAAAAGTGACACACCAGCAGAAAATAAACTTAAACTCTGCTGCAGTGGAGCTTCCTGGGGGCTGTTGGTTAAGGGGAATGATGCATTTGGTCAGCCATGACTGAAAATACTACACTAAAAGAATTAAAATGCATCAAAGACAAGATTTTTCCTACTTTCCCTACTGCTATTTCTAGGACAAGAAATTAAATCTTCATAAAGTTCTTAGGTAATCCAAAGTTCTAATATTTAATTTTGTTTTCCCTGTTTTTTGTCCTCAATACTTTATTTCAATTCACAAAAAAAAAAAAAAAGAAAGTTTGAAGATATCCAAACCCGTCTCAAGGTCGTCTCTAACACTGCTATCCCAATTCACAGAGCCTTTGGAAAGACTTCTTTTTGGGCTGAACAAATCATAATTTGTCATCTCAAGTTTTAGAGCCATCTGTTTGAAGAAGCATTAAATCCACACTATTTTTATCCAGCAACTACAGCATCTATTTTTATTTTGTTATGTTTTACAGGAGCTCTATTGTTAGCTTTTTCAAAGCCTTCTCAAGAGGTTTAAACTTCGGACGACTTTTTATTTTTAACTTTCTGAGTTGCTACCTGTTCTTAATTTACCTGCAATTCTCTATTATGGGGTAGCTCAAACTGTCAGGTTTCCTTAAATCTTAGAGATGACCTGTTTCCATTGATACATATTTATTGCTGTATTTACATATAATGCTTGAAATCAAAAATTAGAACTCGAAATTACAATTTGCATTCGGATTCTTTTCCTCCGGCCTGTGTGCCAGCAGGTGCCATGATGGATTAGTACATATTCCAGTATATCCCAGTTTGGTTTGACCCTATAGGTCCACGCTAAGAAACAGGGGATGTACATCAACCATCTACACAAATCTTTATTATTTTGTGATATAAACATCAGAAGGGACAATTTCTTTCAAGGAAGCAGATGTCTGCACCAGACACGAGAGCTGGATTGGTTGGTTGGAGAGCAGGGAGAAGGATTTTGTCTCTCTTCCCTGAAGAAAAGGAGGAAAAAAAGGTAACAGGAAAAGGAAGCAAATAAATAAATCCCAAATTAATTCAGCAGGTGTTGCAAGAAGTAAGTCTGAAGTATATGAAATATATTACTTATAACTTCTTCTTTTTATTCCTTCTCTTTTTTACTTTGACTGGATAAAAACTGTCTTAATATTGATGACATGTCAGGAATGCTACAGGGTACTGGCCCTGCAAAACAGAGAGCAGCTAAGTAGACAGCTCTGGGACTTCTGGTGCATACCAGGCTTTTAAACAAAATCATAAATAAAAATATATAGAACAGAGCAGCCAGTAAATTAGCACAGAGCGGGGCAGTTGGCTGTAATGAAAACTCCAGTGCCAATAAAGCCAATAACGGTTTTGACATGGATTTCACGGGGACCAGTAGCTCACCTCGGAGTACAAATATTTCAGAGAGTTATTTTTGAGAAAAATTGATGAATTAAAATGAAAAGCTTCTGCTTTGAATCTCATCTCAGCCAAAGCAGACCTACAGTTCGATGAAATAATTCAGATTTGAATTCTAACGTTTTTCTTTCTGGACATTTACGAATGTACAAAGGGGGATATAAATGGTGTACGGGTCGCTGGGCTTTTAGTGATTAAACAGTTGATCTGAATTTTTTTACTAGATTGCCCTGTGCAGGGCCAAGAGTTGGACTCGATGATACTTGTGGGCCCCTTCCAATTCTGTGATTCTGTGAAACAATATCTAAAAGAAGCAATTATTTTTTTTTCAGCTAAACACAAAATTAAGCAGAAAAAGATCCCCAGAAGAGATGGGCTGGGTGATCATTTCACTTTGCAGGCCACTGGCTAAATTCCTGGTAAAGAATTCTTCTTAGCATGTTGATCTTGAGGCAGTTCAGCCTCAGTTTCTGGAGACCAGCTTGGACCAGTGTCTACTGAGGAATGTGAAGACACAGCCACTCGCCTGGCACAGGAAAAGTCTTCTGAGGACCCAAAAAGGAGCTGAAACTTTCCTCTGGTGGGTCCAGTGCTCCACTGCACACTCTTTCTTGACCTGAAATAAGTAACAAGAAATAATCTATATGAGGTTGGCTGGAGCAGGATTAGAGTTTCAGGGTTAGAAACAAGAATTGGTTTATTTATGAAAAATGGAATAGAGTCCTGTGTGTTGTGTTCTGTATTCAGCCAACAACCATGTTTCAGATGTATAATACATATTTATGTGAGTAGTATAAATCTAATAAACTCTTCCTTTCCTTCTCGTTATTAGCCGCACTTTATCACCCTTTTTAATCAAGGCTCTTGCAACATAGAAGAAAGAAGCTCTGTTATTTTGTCTCCATTTGTTTTATTTTCCAATAAAAGGTAAATGGCCGTTTTCCTTTTCTCGTTAAAGGTTGATTTTTTTGGGGTGGTTTTCTGGATTTAATTTGCCATTGCAATGCTGTATGTCACATGTTTTGCTATTAAAATAAGCAAAAGAGAAAAAAAGACCAATAGATCTAAACATCTTGTGTTGTCTGCCTTGATATAATTTGCCATCCACAAGAATAGAAACAAAGCAAAAACCTATAGTTTGGCTTTAAAGGAAAAAAAAAAAAACACAAAACACTCCAAAGTCTCACCTGAATTATTATTCTGTTCATGAAGACACTGTTCATAAAAGTTTTGACTATCCAGAGCAAATGTCCTGTCACCATATTGTTTGCAAAGCTGTGCTGTATAATGTCCTAGAAAAGAAAAGATAAAGGAAATAATGACACTTCCACTTTAAGTATTAAAAAGAGGTTTGGGATTCTTTTAGTCTTAAAAGTTCAGACTCTCTTCTTCTGCAAAGCAAATAATGCAAAAACTCCAAGAAGCACAAGATTAGATCAGAGCTCTGCTGTTCTATATCCCGGGCAAACACAAATTAAGCTTTAGAAGTCTTAACACTGCACTGCTGAATGGAGGCAAAACCAGAAGGGCAGAAATAAGAAAAGATCACTAAGCAGATCAGGAATAAGGAGACAAGGTGCTAAATCCATGTATGAACTCAGGCACAGCAATGCCAAACCTCACATGCTGATGTGACAGGACCCAGGACTAGACCTTAAGGAGTTTGAGAAAGGGTTTTGTGACAGCTGAGCTGCTCTGAGATAACATGGAGGGAATGTTAATCTTTAGTCCTGGACACTGAGGAGGATTGGATCCTTTCCAGTGCTGTTTGCTGGTCTTTTACTTCCACCTGTGATTCTCTCCCTCTACATGAGAGGGTCTCATCCTAAGGTCTGACTGGAGGTTCCTTTTGATATCATACCCAGACACCATTTTTTTTAATTGCAGTTTTGGGGAAAAATTCATGTGTCTCTTTTTAACAGCAAAAAATAGCTTYTTCACCACAAAGATATCTTTCCAATGTTGAAGGTATTAAAGGAAAAACTTAACTGAATAAGCCCATGACTGGCAAATTCTAAAGAGCCAGCTACATACCAGCTTTATTCATGCAATCCTATCATCCTGCTAAGCACTTTTCAATTTTTATTTCTTTCTCCTCATCTTCTGCAGGCCCATATTAAACCCATTTTTTGTCTCCTGGGCTATTGAAAGCCTCCTGGGATGACTTGCAGCATCTCAAAGGGGATGGCAGGTTTTACCTCATGGGCCAGCTCGCTCYGGACACAAATGTGGGCTTTGGCAGAGGAGGTATCTGGGCCATGGCCACATGTGGCTGCCCTTTGACAACCTTGTCTCCCAAACACCTGCCTGATTGTCAGTGCCCAACGGCTGTTGAAGGGGAAATTCTAATTTTAACTGCTCAGCAGTGGTTACATGCTGTCCCAGCACTTCTTATTCGAGTAATGCCATCTCTGACTTGGAACAGGAAACACCTGAGGTGTGTCCTGATGTCCCTTATGAGGCTCTATGTGGTGACAAGATGCAATGCAGTGCATGTGGGACGTCTTTCCCAAAGTCAGGAGTGGACAGAAAGGCTGCCTCTTGGGCATCAGGCATCCCAAATCAGAGGCTTCGTGGATAAAGGAAAGACTTGAGCACAGCAAACCACTGGAGAGGTGAGGACACTCTTTTTCCTCACGTGGAATTCAGAATTCTTGCATTCATGATTGGGTGAGTAGGGACAGAAGAAACAGAAAGCTAAAGTCTGCAGGCTCAGGGAATAAAGTATATAGCTTGATGTCCTTCTTATTTTCTTACAATTTCCTCTTTCCCTGCACTGACACAGAAAGCTTTCCTCTCTCCTGAGAGGGGGCAGCCCTGCAAGGGGCAGGGTACGCAGGAGGTACATTGGAGGGAGAGGTTGCAGAATTTCAGCTGCAATTTCAGTAGTCTGAGGTGCACAGCAGCTCCCACTGAGCTGCTCTGGCCAGGGAATATGAAGGAGTTTTTTGAAGAGGGAGAGAGTGCATGGCTATCAAACGAGATCATAAAGCCAGTGCAGACCCCATATGAGCCAGGATGTGAGTTCAGAACCCGGTAAGAAACAAAGCAACTTGAGTCAATAAAGCACAAGTGCTGGAGTGGCAGGCACCCTCAGGGTTATATTTTAGGGAAAAGCAATTGCAGAGACTGAAGAGAAAATAAACTCTGATTTCTAAATGCTTACAGATAGCTGATAGCTCGGAGTTTTAGCAGTTGCTTCCATTACTGCCATCTCATGCAAATACTGCAGGTGAATCATTATCATAATGGCCCAGTCTGAAATACAATCGTCTGTGTGGTGTTCCATGTGAGAAATATTAATTCTGTTTGCCTGCCTCTCCCAGTGGTGCCAGATGAAAAACTCCACACTATTTTCTTTATGTGTGATAATAAAATCAATTGGATTCCACAATTGTTCAGAAATAAGGAACTTAAATATTTTGAGAGAAGTTGGTCTAAAATAAGGCCAGGAAAACAATTCTCTCCAACTGTAATTTCCTGCCTGACTGCACAACAATTTTCTACAAACTATCTTCTTCTGTGGATTCAGCTGGAATTCAGCCAGGATGGATCCTATTAGAAAAACACTTACATCCATCTTTAAAAGAGTTCACATCAGCCCTATTCACACAACTTTTTTCCGTGTGGATCAGGCTTGTTGGATGGATCTGAGGAAGCATCTTGTGTTCCCCTAAATGAGGGGAACAAGGAAGAAAAACCGACCATGGTAGATGTGGAACTGACAAAACAAACAAGGAAAACAAACCAGCAGAAATTAGTATTTCCACTCAAATTCTTGCTTCATCCCGCTGGTGGGAATCTTCCATGGAAGCAGTTCTTCATCTTAATTATTTTTCCCGTGATAAATTTCAGTCCTTCAATATTTTTCCAATTTTCAATCTCTTTTTTTTTCCTTGGGAAACCTTAAGGGATGAGGCTTTGAGCACTGCAGGCTCCCTCCGGGAAAAAAAAAAAAAGGTATATTGACTTTGTAGCTCTTTTTTCTTTCTTTTCTTTTTCCCGCTAGGAATCTTGACAGGACAGATCAATTGGGCCTACTTAAAACCTTTTTATTTCTAACCATATTATTTTCTGTTCAGCTTAACAGAGACAGGTCTCTGGGCTGCAATCTAAAGGCATCAATATGCGTTTCTGAGTTACACAGGTGAAAAAAGCATCATTTTTTTTTAAATGAGACATATTCTCTGTCACAGTGTCTAAAAAATTACATAGTTCAAACTGCTTCTTCTAAATTATTGAATAGACACAAAGCCGTAAAGTTGTACAACGTGAAAGTCTTTTTGGCTGTGTTTGTCAAACAGTTCACTGAATTTTACATAGATGTAACTTCTGCAAAAGAATATTGACAAGAAACTATGAAATAGTTTTGAACACAAACTTCCTCCATTTGGATGTATTGTGAAAAACCAGAGGTGAAAAGCATTGAGGAAAATGTGTTTCCATGTGCATTTGTCAACGATTGGAACTCCGGTTAAAGTTTGTTAAGTGCTGAATGTGTCAAAGATTAGGATAGGCTTAAGGGCATATATTTGAACATGTATAAATTTGTTTTATATATATAAACTAAAAATATACACATAGAAAACAAATATGTTTATGTAATTATATACATTAAAAAAAGAAAAAATAATGTAATTATTTTTTCTTGTGAAGACTGGCACAGTCTGTCTGGTTTTACTTTTCTTAATTTTTATTGATCACTTCTTGATGCTTTTTTTGGTTCTTTTGTCTGTTTACATTGGAAATAGCTTTTCATGCTTTCTAGCTGGAATTATAAAAATCCAATTTCTCCTCTATTTGAATTAAGATGCCCTGGAAGGTGCAAGCAGACACTTTGGGATTCAGTAACTGCCAGTCCAGTTCCTTCTTTGAGTATGGAAATGTCCACAAGAGCACCAAGCACTAAAAAACACAGTTGGAAATCAGTAAAAGACTGGATGGAAAAGCAGGAAGGCCAAAGCAGTCAGAGGATGAAAGTCACAAGAGAAAGGCAGTGCTGTGTGTAGAAGGAAAGGACAGGGAAATGGTGTTGGACTGATCTGGACAGCAACTGCAAACAGGAGAGAACTGGTGACACATCAGTGTGAAGCCTAATGTTTCAATGTCATTATAGGAAAAAGGCCAAAAAAGCAGCATTTTCTTTTTTTTTTCAAATGTGAAACATTCTGAATATTTGGTATTATCAGGATGGAGCACAGGGAAGGAGGCAAAGCAAAATAGTTGAGACTTGTTTGTATATATAAGTCAATACACTTGTCAATAAGTATAAGGAAAAATTGTCCATAACTATTCTAAAGGGTTATGCATGTATCTGCTTGGTAAAGCATAAAATAAAGCCTTTTTTCCTAAATACTGTTACAGTGTTTGCATCTGCAGTTCAAGTACATCCACATTCAAATAAGCGGTTAAACCTGGGCTTCAAGAAAGCATTTAATGATTCACAGGGCAATCTCCAGTTGGAATATGTTTCTTACACATCAACAAGTTCTTACAGAAAAAAAAAAGGATCGTTGAATATGTTTGTGAAAAAGGAGTGGTCATTTCAGCCAAGCCATTTCCATACACATGCATGACTTCAAGAATTCAAATTAGGTGCACATTTTTGATTAGGAAAACTATTTTTACTTATTATTTATAGCAAGATTAACAAGTTAATAAATACTAGATCTACAATATAATTTTTGCTTGACAGTTTAGTCCAATGATTTCCTTGAAAAGTGTTCCATGATGAGAACTTCCATAGGAAACTCTAAAATATCCTGCAGCAATTCCCTACCTTCAGCATAAGCAGTAAATACAGTTATAGCAGTTCTGGAAGAAAAACTCTCCAGTCAAGTTTGGGAGGTATTGAAGTTAGAAGACGGAAAATTAAAATTCTGTTTAGATAAATGGAGAACCAACAAGAAATACAGGAAATAATAATGGCAGTGGCAATTCCTGAAAAGCCTCAATTAAATGTATTTTAATCACTTGTTCTTTTAAATTGCAATTGCTTTAACGTGTTTTTGTGTTCTTTTCAAGATGCTGTGAGCAAAAGCTAATTGGGAAACTCCATAAAAGGGGGAAGATTTGGAAGGATACTCTTGAAAAGAGGCCATTTGAATGAAGAGAAAATAAATGCTTTCAAAACTAAACAGGTATGTGAAACACCAGCCAAATGGATCTGCTTCCTGTTTATCCTGTTTATCCAACTCAGCCCTGTGCACTTGCTGGGTGTCTGTCAGAGGCCTTTAATGGATATGACTTCCAGAAAGAACAAGCTCATCATCATGTTATGAAATTAGGGGACCTTTCATGTGCCTTAATGTTGACAATCGAAATCAACAATGCTGAAAACCCTAAAGAGCAAAGGATAGCTCAGACTTGATTCTCCCAGCCTGGAGATCCATCTTTCCCTCCTCTCATGGTGGCTGTGACTGGTAGATGGCGATGCAGAGGGAAGGCTGCTGTGGCAAAGTTCCCTTCCCAGTCCCTGCCTTTGCAGAGCTGTGGTGTTTGTCTGTTTATTGCCCTGTGACATTCTAACAATGCCATTCTGCTCACGTCATCCTAAAAGTCAAAATAGGGATTCTCTAAAAGTCCATAGCTAGATGCTTTGGATTTTCTTTTACTTCTTTTTTTATTATTATTATTTGRGGGTTGTTTCTCATTGCTACTGAAACCAGAAAGCAGCAGATTAAAGACATGATGAGGACTGGTGCTCCTGAAACACAAAGCTATATAAGGCACAGAGCATCTGCTTGAGTCAAAACCTGAAGCTGTGTAATTTTTCTCACAAGGCAGTAAGATGCCAAAAGCACTCATGTCAAAGCTATATTTTGGTCAAACCGAACAAGCATTCACCATTTATCAGGAGTTGAGGCCAGTAAATTATTTGTCACTCTCTCCAGTGCTCCCTAAGCATCGTCAACTTTCCATACTTTCCTTTAAAAGACTTTTCTTTCTTAAATGACATTTGAAAGGGTGGAAAAGGCAGCTTTTTCTCTTTGATATATAATTGTGTATTTTTAATATTTGGTGCATCATCCCAGGCAGTTGAAAAAGTACAGAATCCCATTGCTTGCAGGGCCAGTAAGGGGGAAAACAAAGTAAAAAAAAAGAAAGAGCTGTTACCTGCTTGTGAAAGGATAATTTATGTTCTACTTCAAGAATAGATGATAGTTGTATGCAGCAGACACACACCTAAGCTGTAAAGAGTGTGAAAGTTCACATACTTATTCGGTCTCACCATGGGATTTGAAGTAACATCACCCACGTTCCAGAAAAGTATTCAGATTATTGAGTTATTTTTACGTGACTCTCATTTGGCTTGTGCTAAAGGATCATTTCAGCACAGTTTTGGTGAAATCAGGACGCTCAAAGACATTTGGACTTTTGTGACAGACATTTTCAGAGGAGAAAATGTCCTTTTATCCAAAAGCTCCTCAGCTGGAGGACAAGCAGAGCCAGAAGAGCTGTTGCTTTCAAGACTCCAAAGTGTATGATATTGAAAATCTCCCACTTGAATCCAGTAAAGCCTGTACCAACTCCAACTGCAAAACCTGCTATTAAAGGACAACCTCACTGGGGATGGAAAGTCGAGCTCTGGGGGGAGAACACACAGTACAGGCTTCTCTGAGTCATTAAGGATGTTTCTTTGACGACTGTCACTTCCAAGAGTTATAGCTTGAGCTTCTTCAAACTATTGTTGGAATAGAGTTAATGGTGAATTTGGGGGAAATCCTCCAGCTATACAACAATAAAGCATGCAATAAAGCCTATCTAAAAACTGGGAGGGAATGGTCTCCCCTGTGATGACACTGAAAGATCCCTTTTATTGGAAATCACAGCAGCAATTTAAAATGGATTACTTTTTTTTGAGAAGGGTGAATCATAGCAGATTTCACTCTTCCATCTAGAACTCCTTGTGATTCATCCTACTCGAATTTAAAAAGCACTGTATGTCTGGTTCTGAGACAGTCAGTCGACCTTCCTTTGTGATCAAAAGAGAAAAATACGTATTTTCAGAGCACAGTTTATCTGACCTATTTTAGATGTTCGCTTCTGATTGAGATGAATCAAACCGCAGTTTCCATTAACTGCCCTGTCTGTTGTATGTTGATACATGACCGATTAGATGAAGCCAACTATGTAACTTAAGTTTGGAGAGGAATCTCTGTGAATCCCAAGTGATGTGCAGAGCAGGTCCTAAGGAATGGTAGTCCAAAATGATGCATCAACAGAACACACTGCCAGGAGTTCTCTCCAAGGATTTCAGGTTCTTGCACACTGAACTGTAAAGAATTACTTGTAAAACTGTAACACTGTGTTTGAATGAGAAAGGAAATAAGGACTTTTCTGACTCTTCTCAATCTTCTTGATCTAATGTCATGAAGATCAGGGGAATTGACAAGACCTTTTGCTTTCCCTTTTCTCCCTCTCCCTGCATCCCAATTTGCAGAGGAAGGAAATGTCTAAAAGGGAGATGTGCTGTGTTTTGGTTGAGTTCACCATGCAAATAATTGAGGAGTTAAAGCTGTATGTTGTCACTAAGTCATCCAGTTACCCCTCAGAGGGGCAGGTGCTCACCAAAGCTGGTTTGGTGACATCAGGACAGTGAGCAGAGAACAGGAGATTTGAAGCTCTATAAAGAATTGTGCCAATGCATTTTAATCAGATGTAACACAAGTTTCAACCACAACTGGTTTTTGTCTAGGTTCATACTGAATGAAAAATTAATGCAAAAGCACATGTTCTCTACACAAGTATAAACTACAAAGTACATGGGTGAGTGAGAAAATGCAACTATGTCTATGGGTTAGGTCAATATTATTGAGAAAGTGAAATTTGTTTTATTGTCCAGTTTTAAAAGACTTCCTTGTTGCATGTAGTACATAAACAGCTTGAAGGTGAGAGGAATACCATCCTCAGAAATAATTAGAGCAAAAAAACAAGTCATCTCTAAGGGCCTGTCAGCAATTAATGAGGTGATCATATCACAGTGCTAACGCACCTTTAATTTGGACTACTTCTATCCTAATAGGACAACCAAGGGATTTAAGTGCCAGATAAAACAACTAACCAGGGAGTATGATCAAGAAGGTTGTTAGGTGTTGGTTTGGTTTTTTTTTTTCCAAGACACATAACACAATTAACAGTGTTGAAAACACATACTTCTGCATAGGACCTGCATCTTCAAAAGAAAATTAGAAGAGAGTTAAAATGAAATTTCAATGAGGAAAACTTCAGATGTCAGGGCCCATAAGGGTGAGGAATAATGAGATGTTTATAAGGAGGAGAAAAGTAGTAAAAACACTTTTAAATTTATGGGTAATCTGAAGTCCTAAAGAAGGTAAAGTGTGATGCTACTCGAAGTGACTAAGCCAGAGGCATGACTGTGACTGCAGCAAGCACAAAAATGGACCGAATCAGACCGTAAACATTCTCAGAGCAATAGAAAATCTTTTAGTGAGGGAATCAAATGGATTATTAACTTAAATACTGAAGTCCCTCATGCAGTGATACTGTCCAGTTTAAACACATAATAGCCAAGAAATCAGAGAATTGTGGTAAATAAACAGAAGAGCTGATCTGATCAGAGTGGAGGGGTTGTTTTGACAGCAGTTGAAGCAGTCACTAAGGTTAGTACTCGCAATGGAGGAGTTGCTTTTCAGCTATGAATTTCTCCCCCAAAGTGAATAAGTGGCTCATAGGACATAAACAATTTTCATGCAGAGTAACAGCACTCACTCTTTGAGTAGTAAAAGTCTCCTGTTCAAGTGATGTAAATGTTTTCAACACCAAAACTTAATCTGCACTGGCGGTTCACTTGAGGGTTCGACCCCACAAGGGGTGGGTACTGCGGCTTGATTTGCTTGTCATCCATAGTTCTCCTTCCCATGAGAAGTCACAGGCTGCATTTGCAGACACCAAGCTGGTGTTGCTGGAGGGAATGTAAGGACATTGCTGATTACCCCTTAATCCCTTAATCTCTCCTTGCAGGGACACAGGTATGTCCTGTAACGGCAGAGCAGGATCATCTACGTTGGGCAATTCCAGACATGCAATATTCAATCAAGTGTTCCCATTTTTAATCTCCTTGGTGGTGAATTTTGGACATTGCATCCGTGAAACACAATGTGAAATGCTTCCAGATTTAAAAAAATTTTATATATATGTATAATGTTCCTTTTTGCAAAGCTGATTTGATTCCATTTTTGCTCACCTTATTCAGAGTTTGCAGTTTGCATCTGGACAATTTCAGCCCTACTGCAACCAGGTACGGAAGGGAAGTACCTCATTGGCCATGCCAGCTCCATGGTAGTGTCTTGAGGAGAGAAGTGGAGAGAAAATGAGAGGKGAGGAGAAGGGACTGGTGGGGAAGAAGAGAGGTTGTTCTTTGGTAATTCCCATTAAATTTGCATTTCTTTGCTATGCTAAAGAAGTGCATAGCCAGTCTGAGATTTGTCTGTTAAAGCCACTATATGATGTTCATAAAGAAAATTGACTTCAAGACTGATTTTTTTATGATACCTTCCCTTTGAGAATTGGGATCTGCTTATAATATACCTCCTTGATGTTTTGTGTGCTAGTGGCTGGGAACAAAAAAGGAGCATACTTCTCTTTAGCTGGTCATTTTAGTTCTATCAAGCCGATGAAGTTTTCAGGTT
Organism: Amblyornis subalaris; assembly: GCA_018881555.1. Taxonomy (NCBI): domain Eukaryota; kingdom Metazoa; phylum Chordata; class Aves; order Passeriformes; family Ptilonorhynchidae; genus Amblyornis; species Amblyornis subalaris. Next base: position 197,722 of record JACAXG010000346.1, on the reverse strand, counting down.
CATCAGATAAAGTCCTCATGCTCTCTTCATTGTACTTCGTTTATTTGACCTGGAGTCCAAACTTTCTCTTGCAATAGATCTTGCTTTTTCTTCCACTCCTAATGATTCTTTTTTTTCTAATATAAATAAATAATATGGCCTTTTTTTCTTCAGTAAAAATAAAAACAAAATGAAGAGAGGAAACAGTTGAAGCCAAATGATCACAAAAGCCAAATGTCTCTTGTTTTGCTGAAAGGGAGGGAGGAAGAGTGTTCTTTAATCCAAACTTCATGATACTCAGTTACATTCAAGCTGAGAGGCAAATGTTCCCTGATGAGCAATTAGCAAAAAACCTGAGACTTGAAATCTTAAATCGTGCTTGTCTCTGATCTACAGGGTTGAGAAGCATGTCAGGGCATCAGAAGCTGCAGACATCACCTTAATGAGATCTCCTAGTTAACTGTAAAACTTCTTTGAAGAGGGAGTTTGATCCCAGGGTGTGCTGGAACCCTCCTGAGCAGGCTTCATACCCATCAAGCCAGCACTCCTCAAGGATCTTCAACCCTCTCCACAGACACGGAAAACTGGCAGATGAAAAATTCTTTCCTTTACCTGTGACAGGATCAAATGCAATGATGACATTTGTGTCAGATTTCTGTCCAATGTGTTCTGTGAAGCTCAAGCAATGGGAGTCTCTTTCTTGTTCTGGGCAATCCACACTGGTGACCAACTGAATTTGTCATCAGCAAAAATTCCCTATTAACTGCAGTATTCCTTTGAGCAAGGAACCTAAGACAATTATTTTTCATCGTAGGTGCTTCCTATCCTGTTTGCTATGATTTTTGTTACGTGCAGATTGCACAACAAATACTACAAAGACTCCTGAGGTTATACAAGTTGAGAGCCTAAGGAATGGAAAGGAAAAGTGGAAGAATATAACTACACTGCAGCATCTAAAAACTAGTACAGAAACTTGGATTAAAAAAAAAAACAAAAAAATAGTTGATTGGGTCACTGCAGAGATGCAATGGAGATGTTAACTCAAGCAAGTGATGAGTTAATTGCTTGAAATTTATGGTGTAGTTTCTACCTAAGCATTCCTTTCTGAGACAAAATAACCAAGCAATAAGAGGAAAGCCCCAAAAGAAAGCATCAAGCTAAATATAAAGCAGGAAAATTAGAATGAAGAGATTAAGGGGAAATTAAAGGATGATTCAAAGCTGGCCTAGGTGTATGCATTGTCTTTATGCCAGTGCTGAATTGGTTTTAAACAGCTGTAAACTCAGTCATGTATTTAGAAAACAGAGCTGCTTGTGCAACAGCTGCCTTCCAAAAATGTGTTCCAAGGACTTACAGAGCTAGAGCTGAATAAATCCATAGCCTGCATGAATGGATTGGATTTTGAACTCTAGCTGATGTGTCCTGTCATTTGGATCCGTTAGAGACAGAAAAAACCCAATATAGAGAGACACAGGGGCCACAGGAGTGTTCCCACAAACTACACCTTAGGATGAGATCTCAAAGCAGCTCAGCCACCAGACAGAAACTAGAAATTAGCACAGAAAGAGAAGTCAAATTATGCAGCCCTTCTTTTATGTACACCTCATACCTGTTTYCTTTTTTAGGAAAAAAACCAATCCAAGAATCAATGTTACACTGATTTGAAAGTACAACTTCCATTGATTGCAGCATACAAATATCTGTATGGATTATTCTACCTCCCTCTCGTCCCTGCATTTCCAACCTATCCCATCTCTATGTACCTTTCAAACCTGAATACATGTTGGCTAATTAGTTGGTCAGAGCAGTAAATTGCATCTGATCAAAATTTTATGCTTCCTCTTCTGTGCCATTCCCCTTTGACCAGCACTTGAATTCAGCCTCTGCTCCCACTCTGACAAGATTTCCCAACCCATAGGGAGGGAACAGGAGAGAACTGCCAGGTTGGGGTCCAGGAGAAATCTGATATTTTAAATCATCTTCAAGAAACTTCAATGCAGATAGAAATGGGGTGGGCTTTTTGATTTTTATTCAAATAAAGAGAAAATCAGAGTGAAAAAATTACTGTATGTGTAAAACATAATTCTGATATACTATAAAGTGAAATAATATAATATTTCCACATACCAGAAATGTGGTAGACTGACACAGTTGTAGAGTGGACAAAAGTCATGGAATTACAGAGCGATTTTGGTCGGAAGGAACCTTTAAAAGTTGTCTATTTCCAACTAGATTATAAGAATGAGAAGGTACATTTAAAAATTTAAACATTAAACAACAGTTTAAAGCCTCTCAAGGGTTTATCATTATCCCTTGTCTTATCCCTCCATATCCTTGTCCAAAGTCCCTCTCCAGCTGTCTTGGAGCCCCTTTAGACACACTGGAAGGTGCTGGAAAGTCTCCCTCGAGCCTTCTCTTCTCCAGGCGGGACACTCCCATCTCTCCCAGCCTGTCTCCAGAGCAGAGGGGCTCCAGCCCTCTGAGAATCTTTGTGGCCTCGTCTGGACTTGCTCCAGCACATCCACATCCTTCTTATGCTGGGGTTCCCAGATCTGGATGAGCATTGCTGCTGGGGTCCCACCAGAGCAGAGCAGAGGAGCAGAATGCCCTCTCTCAACCTGCCCGCGGTGTTTTGGATACAGCCCACGACATTTTTGGTTTCTGGGCTGCCAGTGCATTTTGCTGGGTCATGTTGGGCTTCTTATCAACCAGTTTCAATCAAATTTCAATCATTCTGATTTAAGTGGTACCTTGCAAGTTATGCATTATATCGTTCTGCCTGTACTCAATAAATTATAGCAGCTAATTAAGTCGTCAATTTTAGCTTTGATACCTGTCCCTTGTTGCCTGCGGGATCCTGACATGGAAATTTTCTGTTATTTGAGGTGGAGTGGAGAGTGCAGAGGGGAAGATGTAGAGAAACAGCACGTTCAAGGTTTAGTTCAGAAGAGGTTTATGGACACTATAAAAGAAAACTGAATGCTGCATTCAATCTCTCCTCTATCTTTTCTCTTTAGCAGTTAGTCTCTTCTTTCATTATTTAGCCTTAGAGCATTCTGAATAACACTAGAAATGGAAAYGGTATAAAAATCTTTTTGCATTTTTTTTGCCTGAGAGAAAAATGCCATTCTGTTGTACAGAATTTTCATGGGCAAAACATTTTTGCAGGGAACCAATGCAACCTTGCAGTTTCCAAAGGCCCAGATGAAACGATGCTGTCTGCATCAGCTCCACTCAGGACACGAGATCAGAATTGATGTCTACCTTAGGTAAAAAAGGGGTTGTGTCTGGGTACAAATATTAGAGGTTCCAAGCCCAAAATAGGGACTTTCACACAAGCAGCAACCTGCTGGAAGGTGACCACCTCCTTAAAAAATAACAAGTCACATGGAGACTTAACAGGGATACCAACATCTTTAATATATCCCCTTTCAGTGCTCCAGCCGCCTAAACACTAAATGGGGAAGGGAGCACAGCCTTCTGCCCAGCTGGAATGGGACTTAGAGGGCCAAGCCCATCCCAAGCACACCCAGCAGCCCAAAAGGCCACCCATTCATTTTCAGAAAACCCAGAGGTTTCTCACCAGTTCAGAATAATTTGTAAGGTTCCAGAATGATTGGAAGGAAACTACTCTTTGGGAGCTTGTGGGGCTTTTGTCTGGCTGCTCCTGACTCAAAAAAACACAGCCAGCTGCCAAGTTTCGGGAAAAAGAATAAATATGAAAGTCAAAGTGTGTGAACAGAATATATACACAGTGTTTATGCTGCACTATTCAGCCAAGCAACTAAATACAGGTTTATTCCTCAGCAGATATAGTTCCATTTGCTGGACTTGGAGGCAAAGGAAGGCTTTTATTAGAAAATCATATTGTCTGTAATCGAACATTCTTGTACTGAAAGAAGATAACATGCCATAAATCTAAACATATGTATCTAAGTGTTTTAAAGTAGAAAAAAAATTACATGCATTTTTCTATTTATCACAGCCACAAAAATATGTGAGCTAATTGACTTCTACCAAACAAGAGTGAAATATCTTTTTCCATTTTTTATGCATAAGAACTCTAYGCATCCCTTCATCCCACACCCACGGGATTGTCTGTTGCTCTCTTATTCCTACCAGATTCATTCATTTTTCTCCATTCTTCACATAGGCAGAYATTCCATACTCACTCTGAGACGTCTGTTTCGACTGCTACTGGGCATACAGACCATTACTTAAAYTTTATCTTGATGCTTTAATTTTCAAACCACCTATTGGACTTTCGCGTGTACTCAACATGCAACTTATTTTTATTCAGGAGAATCTGCATCTTATTTGCAATGCAGGAAAAGAATACAGTGCATTCCATTCYTCTCACAGCTCTTCTAAGAACACAAGGCCATCTTCAAAGTATTTTCTTGGGCTGAACTCAGCTCTGTTTAATCTCACCCTCTCCCAAATAGTTGCAACTGCATTTTCATACTGTTTGCTTTAYTTGTTGTCTACCCTGCTGTAAAGATGATTGTTTTGCAAGGCAAGGGAGAAAAGGAGAAAATTCATACTGAGATAGCCCTCAAAGCTTCATTTGGCTGAAGGAACTTGCTTTTGACTTTTTTTTTGCAGTGGCCAACACTCCTCATTCTAACTTGGATCCTCCCTAACTTCCTCTGTTGTCCTAAGAAACAGAGAAATACAAAGCAAGACTTGGCCTCCCTAAACAGATATTGGCCTTTGTAGGTGCCTTTGTCAGTTGTGCAGGAAAAGACAACCTATCCCCATCAGAGACCCTACACGAGGTGTGTAATGCAGGATGGACACAGCCAAGAAATAGACTGAGACCTACGGGAGTGATGTCAGATAACACGGCAACATCCTTGAGGAAGGCAGAGAAGCTGGAAAGGGCTTCTTTTGAGCATGCTGGACACTTGGGTCCACCAGGCTCTTTTACCCCTATTTCTTGAACTTAGACTCTTGTGGAGATCATCTGTGTTCAGATTGTTGGGTTTTAAAAAAGCATCTGAGATGGCTCAATATGGGACACACTGAGCAAATTTTTTTTGTAATGAACAATCTCGCAAAAATGGGCATGTTCTGCTGGAAACAAAGCTCGCTTTTAAAGAATATTAGCAGTATAAAGTCAATGAAAGATTGTATAATTCTTTTACAGAAACATGACTCTTTAGTTTAGAAAGTATTTCCATTTCTCTGCTTTGAAATATCTTCATTTTTTTGCTGCTGGAAGTAGGATCAAACGTTTTCAGCCTCATACAGAGGCAAACGAGGATTTTTCTGTGTATGAGCTATGTGAAGATTACAAATTTCTGAATCCAAATTTCAAATGATAGAGGGCCATCTCTCAGTCACAAGAAACAAGCAGTGCATTAGTCAGCTCGGTGGAGGACTTGACTGCCTTTATAACCTGCATTTCCTTTATGCCATCCCAGGAAAGGTTACTTGTGCAGCCCCCACAGAAACGACTCTGCCTGACATTTCAAGGCACRTCTAACAAACACCAGCACAGACACACAACCCCCTCAGCGCCRTTTCAGGTGATTGATTTGTCTTCACCCACAGTAACTAACTTCAGTGTCACAAGGATTAATTAATCAATGCTGGTAAACTAGTTGTAGGATGAAATTCCCTTAGATTGTTTTAGTAAATTTGAGTTGTCTCTATGTCTGGTTTTTTAATTTGTTTATTTGATTGGGTTTGGGTTTGTTTTGGTTTTTTTTGTTAAAAGCATGATAGTTTTTGTGCTGCACTTGAAGAACAAAAAATATAAAACAAGGTCTTAATGCTGTTCTAACACTACAAAAATCGGTGAAACATTTGTCTTACCCAGGGAGAAGTCCTCTTGGAAGTTGCACTGGAGTAGAAACATCCAGATTATTTTGGGATGAAAAATGTGTGGTGGAAGAGACTGTGAGCTATTACAACATGAAATAGAACTGTCTGGGCAWTGGGCTCTGAAATACTGCTTCTCATAATTGTACAGAAAAAAAAMMCCCCAAAACTTAAATTGGCAAATGATTCTTTCCATTGTATGTATATTATAACTGACAAAATTCTCACAGGGATCTCTGATGATCCCTTAAAGAAAAAGAGGAATATACCAAATTTACAGTGTACCTTTCTATGATTTTTGAAAGTTAATCACTCTCTCAACAGAAGCAGAACGTTGGACCACAGTGACACTTTAGTTTCTCCATTCAGACAAAAGTGCCATGTTTTCTCCCTCTCTTGCCTCTGTAATGGGACATGTATCTGAYGAAGGTATAAAGTGCTACTGAGGGAGAACAGGAGAATTCTCTACCTATTTTGTTGTAGGTTGTAAGAAGTTCACTAAGGACAGGACAATAAACCTTGAGGTGAGCAGTAGAGAGAAAATAGAAAGAGAGAGGAATTTATGTTTTCAGGCTTTAGCGGGAAAAACTGGGAAAAAAAATAAACAAAAGACATGATAAGGCCGGGCTGGATGAGGSTCTGAACAACCTGATCTAGTGGAAGGTGGCAGGGGTGGAACGAGATGAGCCTTAAGGTCCCTTCAGACCCAAAGCATTCTGTGATTCCGTGATAAAATTCCAGCCCACAGAAGACCAGGGAGAGTTTTACCATCACTTCAGTGGGGTCAGCACCCAGTACCCTCTAAAATCTGATGCTGAAACTTCTATTACAAGACACGTTCATGTYGGGGCCATCACAGAAAATAACTTTTGCAGCAGCAAAAAGCACAAAGATCAAAAGAGGAAAGATGTTATGCATTCCTGGAGAGCYCTCCCATGCTCTCTTCTTTGTGCCAAAGCCAACAAATAAAATCTTGTGAAAAAATAYGAAAATAAAACCCAAAACAACAGCAACAAAAAAATTACTCTTGAGGGGAAGGAAGCTGCATCACCTTTAGACCAGAAACCCCAGCCAACTTGCATTCCAAAGTGAATGACTAAGGGATTTAGCCACTTCCATAGTTTCAGTTGGATTGTTGTTCCACCCACCCCATGATGCTCACTTCAATTCCCTTCAGCAGATGTTTAAAAAACTCTGTATGTAGCTCAAAACAGGAAACTGCGGTAAATTTCCTGTAAGTTTCTTAACCAGAAAGGGTGTGCTGCAGGCAGTGTGATGAGGAGAGGGTGACACAATTCCCGATGGATTTAACTTTATTTAATTGAGAATCAATTTCAGTCAGGTGCTGGGAGGCAGCTCTGGGACAGCTGCTGTCTCTGGGGCAGCCAAACTTTGGGCTAAATTAAAGTGAAACAATGCCAAGGATCAATTAGAAAGTTTTATTTACGGCAGCAATGATTTAAATCTTATGACAGGTTGCCTGTGGTGGCAACACTTTAAACATCTCAGATTAAACTTCTCTGAACAGCCCACGGCAGCAGAGGGTTCAAACCTCATGACGGACAGGCTGAATGGAGACTTAAACTGTCAAGGAGAGGAAGAAAGGAAGAAGGAAAGATAGGAAAATAGAGATAAATGGAATGTATTTGGGTCAGCACCTCAGTATCCACCAGTCCCAGGTCTGGTTCCTGAGATGGCAGAGGCAATCCCAACCCGTCAGTTGAGCTATTTTCCTCACACAAGAACATTTTGTTAATCTCAAACTTCTCAGAAGGGGCTGGGGGGTCTGTYTCAAACTTGTTTGTAGAGATACATACCCAAGATAAGGAAGCTGGTCTCAGAAAATTGCTGTCCTGCCTCCTCAAGAACCTCTTTTCAAACCACACCTGAGCTAGTTGGCATGGCAACATTCCTGTTCCCTTCTGCTGAGTGTTTGAGGCATTGGTTCAGGTTTGCATTAACTCAGCTTTTCAGTCTCCCACAATCAACACTCTTATTTAATATTCTTTTCATAAAGGATCGTAAGAAACATTATACCTGAACTCTCTTCTCCTGAAGCTGTTGGATCCTCCCATTAGACTTACACTGTAAGAAGGATTTTTCTTCTTGAAGGAACATATACATAATAATGACCATATCTTGTTTTGTCAGTTCTGACTTATCCTTTTGGCTGTTTAGACACGAAAACAGTAGAAATTTCCTACAAAACCTTGGTGAAACAGTTTTGCTCCCATGTCAAATTTGTATAAAGTCTTCCCTGTCTATTTTCTGCCTTCTTCCTTTCTTTCCTCTAGGGGCTGTAATCAATATGAATCAGTATAATCCCAGAAAGATTAGTTTAACTGTCTTGTTCTTCTCAGGACTAAAAGCTGGTACAGATTATTTAACCATCTGTGACAGCAGTTTTGGAGTGAGGAGCAAGCAAAACACACACACAAACTGTTTAAACAGTGAAATGCTCATCACCTTCCTCTAGGCTGACTTTATGCCAACCTAAAGTAAKAACTTCCCTAACAAAACTTTTCAGGCAGAAGAATCAGGAGTTGAAAAATTTCTGCTGATATTGCTGCTTGATTGGAAAGAACCAAGCCAATATTCTTATAAACTTCAACAACTCCATAGTATGGAGAGAGAAATGCAGGCAGGACTGAGTCATGGTGTTATATTCTGCAGCCTTAAAGGGAAAATCCTGTGTAATCCCTTCATTTAGCATGCAAGTTGGGGGAAAAGTGTCAAGTGTGTTTGTTTACAATACTAATATGACAGATTAGGTCATTTGCAGCATTCTGGCAGAATTCTGTGTCTCAGCAGAGAACCTGAGTACATGCTCACCTTTGGTAACTCGACTGTCATGCAGTTAAAGAGTTAAGCATGTAYGTGAGGATTGAGATAAATGGATTATAAAATCAGCACATGACTGTCCATGCTACTCTCAGCACTGCTGAACCAGAATGGACAGCAGGTTATTTGGCTGCTGCCATTTTTTGCTTGCAGAGTTCATAGCACAGCACTCACTCCACATGTGGTCACATGTCCTGAGGTTCTTCCTAAATTTTTATCTAGTTGTGATTTTCCATTCAACTCATCTTCCTTCCATCTTCTGGGGGCATTTTCTAAGATTCTTAGTAGCAACAAAATCTCAACCTCACTAACATTAATTCAGGGCTTCATAAATTTATTAAAGGGATTACATGATTTGGGTGTGCCTTTCATACCCTTTCATTTTCTCATCATTTTCTTTTCCAGTGAGCTGGGCCTACCATTGGTGCCAAACCTTCGTCTAAAAAATGTATTCCCTGGATCAAATATTCAGTCTCAGCAGGAGGCACTTCACTAAACTGATTGGTTCTCTTCCCCTTCATCAAACCATGGTTGATCCCACTGAAGACCTGGCTTTATGTGTCCAAGAATGGAAAAATGATGTATTGTGGGGACTGGTGTCATTCAGAGGCTCAGAAAGGAAATTCTGATTGATATCCACACTCTCAGACTTTCTGTCTAATGTATGTTCAGACCAATGGCTTTGTACTACACAAAACCCAAGGAGTGAGACCCAGCACTCTTGGTACTTAATCAAAGGGCCAAATTCACAGACCTTTTTTTGCTCACTTGACTCTGATCCTAAAAGTTGAATTGTTTCCTGTCTCATTTTCAGGAAAAATGGTGAATCTTCCACACCAACATCAGGTAACCTGGTGGGCAGGGCAGAACATCTTGAACCAATTCACACTAATCCAGAAATCAATTCCAGGTTTTCTAATGAGGAATTGTGCCAACACTGGGAGACAGTCCTGCCTTCATTTCAAGAACTCTGTGTCCCCATTAGCTCAGCTCTCTGCTCCATCTGATCCACAGCAGGAAGAAACTGCGGAGCTGGTCATGGAATCTAAGCTTGAGTGTAAATTAAGCGAACAAAGGTGACATATTCTGGATGCCTGGTAGGAACTGACATGGAGTTTGCCTATAAAATTAAGGCCTGATTGCAAATTTTATTTTTTATTCATTTTTTTACTGCTATTAATTTTTCTCAGTCCCTGACTCYGAGCACAGCGGTTGGTTTCAGCTCAATTTTCAATAACAGTGAGTGTCCCAGAGGTTACCAAAACCCAGAAACTCAGTAAGAGGAAGACTTAAACCAAATACTTGTAAATGTACACCCTAGGATAATTTGGTGAACTAGTGAATCAAGTAAAAGACAGAAACCCACAGTAAAGCAGGTTACATTAGTTTTGATGCCCACAGGACTACTTAGTTATTGTGATGCTTAACTTAGAGGTCTCTAATCAGCTTCTGTGGTCATCTCTCTAATTGGATTGTTCACAGCACAACTAATTAAGGAAGCAAGGGCAGGAGCTGAAGCYTGAATCACACCTTGGGAACAGGGATCTCTCTCCCTGTACATTAAAGGTCTCAACCTCTGCCCCTTCTCTACTGACGTCAGCCAGTGCTGCTGTTAATACCTGGAGGACAATTAATGAACTGCATCCTGGCAGTGATGCTCTTTTACTGATGAAATTATGTACATTAAGATCATTTTAAATCCTTGTTGTCCTTTCATTTTCAATCTGAAGTTCACTGGAGTCAAGGGAAAGTAAAGATAGCAAAAAAAAAAAAAAAAAAGCGTTTTGTCTGATAAATGTTCTACTTTTAATTATTTTTAATCTCAAACTGACAAAAGAATTTTTCCCCTGAAAACAGATATTTAAAAATCCATTTCAGGATTTTTTTCATTTCAACTAAAAATTATCTTCCTAGATGCCTGTTTTGGAGAATATTGTCTTTTTTTTTAACCCTGGTGCCAGCAAATGAAGACAGGAGATCTTTTTGGAYTGCTGTATGTTTTGCTAGCAGTGTATTTTCCATCAGAAACCAAATCCCATGCCAAATTCCCAGTCGGATCTCAGAGAAATCTTTCCATGGGAGTTGGAGGCATGCCAGCAATATCTACTGGAGGGAGTGATGTTACACAGTTGGGCAAAGCTTTATCACTGGGAAAATGAGCCTGTAGGAAGTGGTTTTCCTTCTTTGTAGTACCTGAAGTGTGTCTCTAACTGGAATTAACACTCAGGAGAGCTCAGAGTGGAGAAGATGTCACACAGTTTGTCCCTGTGGCTGTGTCCTGCAAATTGCTGTCAAGTATCTTTATTCTGCACCACTTCCTCCCATCAAAGACATTAAATAATTTCTCATTTTTAGTGAAAATGCTAATAAATGTTTCAGTACAGGCATATTTGAATGGAGTTGCCAGAGAATGTCATCAAAATGTGAGTCCTTTCCAAATTCCCATTTCAGAAGTATAATATGCTGTGGATAATGGAAGCTCTTGGACAATATAAGTGACTTCATACTGTTGACTGTAAATTAGTTTTCAGAGTGACATGCAACTGCAGGCATGGGTAAAAGTCTACTGAAAATAAGTGTAACTGTAAGGGGACAGAATTAAAAGGATTTTTGCTTGAAATTTAATCTTGTGTTTGATTTCTTTTGTTCAGTGATACAAAAATCAGGAGAGCACTCAACACTTTAGAAGTAGAAGCTTTCACAGTTTTCTTTTGAAAACTCCTCAACTTGCTTCAAAATATGTAGTATATTTAAAACCTCAAGCTGCCCAAAGCTTAAAACACTCACTCTGTACTTCAATCTGATCACAGTCCTATGGGACATATTCTTTTTTAGAAAAATTTCCAGTGTTCATTTAGAAACATTATCGCAGGACCAGGAAAATTGCTTTGCCCACTGTGATTTCCGCCACACCATAAGTCTGTATGGGCTGCCCAGTATGGGGCATCTACCCAGTATGGTGTGTGTGTTCAGCTTCTGCAAAGTAAATATTTAATATCAGGTAATTATCATAATAAAATTCCCTAATTTTGCTACAAGTGAGAAGAATATTGTTATGGATGCATTTAAAAGATATTTTGAAGCACCTGAAAACAGTAAAATAATCAAGGTCCCAGTTTTCCTTTCTTCAGGCTCTGAYTTACAGGGTGTTCTGCAATATCCATCTCCCAGCACACACTTTCCTGGAGCCTCAGGCTGCTAAAGCCGTATGGTCTTTGYATTTTCCCAGTTTGTAGTTAAACCACCGAGGAGTTCTCTATGATACAGAAAGAGTGGGGAACAAAACCACTCTGGTTCTGTAATGAGCATTTAGGATACCTATAAAAAACTTTCACAAACTGTGCTGCTGCTTTTTCCTCGGGATGCTCCAGTTTGGCTGCACCCRTTTCAGTTATCCCTGTGCTCCAGCRAGCASTGGAGCAGTGCAGGATGTGCAYATGCTGCTGCCTGGGTTTTGCCRGAGCTGCYCTGTCTCYGTGGGGAGGCATCACCTTTCTGTGAGGGACGCCTCGTGTCCCCAGGGCCTGGTGAGAGCAGCAGCATCKCCCTTCCCCTCCAGACTCCTCACCCTGCAAAACCAGCAGGAAGGTGCTTAGGAACTACTGCAGTCCTGGAATGTGTCCATCCCTTCCCAGCCTGGAGGGGTAAACAGGCCCAGTCACTSTGGGAGGGTCTCCACAAGCCTCTGGATCCTCTAGCAGGGACAAAGGGCTGTAAGCAGCTTCCTGACCTGTTCAACACSTCTTGGTACAGCAAGTGCCACCAAGCACAGTACATTCCATGAACACGCTGAGAACTTCCTTAAAATCAGGCTGTTTCTCATTCCTGTTATTTCCTTTTTAAACCATTTGCAGAACTTCCCTCCTCCATCTGTTGGAAGTCCTTTTCTAAAGACCAGATTGTACCTGTGGACGGTCCTAACAGGGTGGGTGAACATACAGCTTCAGTTTCAATAACACCCCTCACCTTCTCCTCCTAGAGGAAAAAGGACAGTGTTGTTGGCACTCACAGCAAAGAGTTCTAGGATACTGTTTTAAAGGACAGTTTGAGTAAAGTTGTCAGGTCATAAAACCACATCATTTGGCTTAACTTATTCCTGGTGGGTAAATGTGTGAGAACATCACCTACTCAAAAATCAGTGAGCACAGACTGATAAAAAATCATGTCTGAAGTTCCATTTTGTAGGGACACACAAAAGAGGAAAGACCACATATAGATACAAGACTAAAATGACATATATAAATGAGACCAAAACTACAGGTATGTGTGATTCTGTGCAATTGACGGTAAACAGGGAGGAATAATGGAGTGTCTGATTTTTGACTGTGGGTTGAAAGAACCTGCAAGACACCTCGGGGATTTAACAGCAGGTGTGTGATCAGTAAAACACTCAGAAAAGCTGGTGCATATTAGTGTCAACAGCATGGGTAGTGCAGAGGGAAGACAGATCACGAAGACATCAGGTAAATAAGGTACCTGTAGCTGCAAGCACTACTCAGTCTTCTGGGACTGAAATCCCCCGACTAAACATGCACAGTATCATTTTTAGGGCCATATCAGCAACAGGATCCTGGCAGTGACTGTGAAAGGCTCAGGGAGATTAGAAAGATAGAGCAGACAGAAAAGTAGGTGCCTTGCTGACCCCTTCAGGTAATAGGTTGAAACCTTGAAATGAAATYTAGCTGAAACTGCTCTGCTAATGCTGTTGTAGGAGCCATAAATATGCTGAAAGCAATTCACAGGCTCCCAATTCCCAAGCTCAGAAGAGAGTGCTGTGCTAAAGCAGTCGATCCCTTTCTCTCCCCAAAAGCCAGAATGTCTTGCAAGAAGAAGCCAAAGGCACATATTTGTCAATATAATCTCATTTGAAGGGTTCTCAGCAATTCTGAGTCTAGAATCCCAGTGAGCTTTTCTGGAGTATATTTTCTTTTTATCACCTACTGAGAAAAACATCTAATTTATATCCYAAACTGCTGTGTTTTATTGTTATTTCAACTGCAAATTTGAACAGATTAAATCTGCTCCTATAAAATCTGCTCCTATCCTTACTCATCAGCAGACCCATTTTCCACAAACAGATGCCAGCCTTCAAGGATAACGTAATTTTTCAGATAACTTTTCAGAGAGGAGATCTTTGGATCTCTGATCCAAAGGTTCACTGGCACACTCCTCCAGCATTTATGGAACATCTTCTCCAGTGCAGAATGAGACCTTCATGCAGCATTCCTTCCTGTAGTGGTAGTCCTAAAGGAAAGAACACGTCCATAACTGGATTTTGATACTTTTTTTATACGTCTAAGGACTAGGTTAGCACTTCAGTTGTATTTAACAAAATATTTGAGGTTCATACGGAGAGGTTTTTCCACCACAATCCACAGGTCTGTCTCCAAATTACCACTTTTCAAGTAGTTAATGGTAGTTAATGCAAAGTTTTTGTTGTGGGGATCATGTGTGTGGTCGTGATCAGGGCAGGACARTCAATGATTTCTTGTCATATATCTGTTACAGGATCAGATCACTGGTTCTGTCAGAACAGAAGATAGGTCTGTATCTTACTTTGTGGGGTTTATTTTAGTTGTATTTTTCCCTGCATGGATTTTTTTTCTCCAAGGGCAAAGAGACACTGCTTAGACTTTCTTCTATTACAGCTTGTAAAAATCAAAATAAATAAATCATAGGCTTCTTTCATCTTTAATTTCTGTTCTTTGGCCATTTACAGTTCTTGGTGACATGATGGATGGTATCACTGTTGGAAAATGGCAAGGAAAACTTATGCTCCTGTTTAGCTGCTTGGATATCTCATTAAACTCAAGAGAATTGTGACAAAACACTGATTTCTTGACAAGGAAACTTTTTTATGTACCAGTTTTGTTGAAACTTTCATTTGTAAAATATCCATAAATCTGAGTTAAAACAGGAGGAGGTTTTCTCGAGGTGTCTCTGACTGAAAACTGCACTGTCAGGACATCTAGATTTGCACCTCTGGCACCTCTGATCTGTGACATGTGCTCTGATCACAGCATAGAAGAAACAATCTTTGGTTTGAACCCTGTAACCTTTGATTTGAACCTTTGATATTTTGAACCTTGGAAGGGGAAAGATAAAGAGAGAACCATTCAGCAATGTCACACATCAAGAAATCCTTTTTTCATTCCTATGCAAAGAAGTAAAAAAAAAAAACCAGTTAGAATTTCCTTAATGCGTGGGAAAACTGTGAGTGACCTTGACTCAAGAAGCAGGGAACCCCCAGAGACAATCTCTTCAGCCAGTCCTCCCCACATATTTACAGGGCTGCAAAATCTATTAAGCCTGGCTTCTGAATTCAGAGCTACTCCAGTTAATACATATTATTTTAGCAAAATATGCTCTGCCAGTACATGATTCTGGATGTGCAAGTGTATGAAGGAGAAAGAAAGTAATCATGGTTTCCCCCACCCCCAACTTTTTAAACTCTGGAGTTTATTGAAAAAAAAAAAAAATCTTTTACCAATAAGAATAAATATCCATGTGGCAGTTTGCAGTCAATGCCTAATGCTCAAAAACCAGCAGAAGGAAAGATTGCCGGAGAAAAGTAATTTTCCAAGATCACCAATGTGAATAAGCAAGTTACTATTGCTTTCTACCAGGGTGAGCATGAACCTGTCAGAATAACAAAACCTTATAGAGATGGCAAATAATGAAGGCAAAACAATAAAATGGCTAAAGCTTGATAGCCTTCACCTGCTTTTTCCTCTGAGAATGTTAAAGGAATGAAAAAAATGCAAATAAAATGCAGTTCTCCAATTCTGCTGTGGGCTAGGAGTGATGGAGACATTAAAATAAGACCTTTCTGAGCAGTCTGACTGCACCAGAATTTGTGCCTTGATGTCTGTGACACCTCTTGGTCTGAATTCTGTCACAGAGGCCACGTGCAAACTGGATATGACACAGGAGACTTTGAATGAGAAACTCTTACATTATTGCAGTAAAATTGAAGATGTAAATGCCATGGTGGTGCTTTAATGCAGTTTAAACCAGCCCTGGAAAAATGCAGTGGTTAACAGGGAGCCTCGTTGTGCATGATTCTGTGCAACAGAATGCACGAGGTGCTGCCGCACAGCCTAAAAACCTGCGAGGGGCACACAGATCTGCCTGTGCTCCTCCATGGGTTGTGTTTGCATGCTTTATATTTCTTTGGCCTTGGAGGTAAACTGCGCAAGACATAAATTTCACCATGAAAATGAAAAAAAGCAGCCATTTTCAAACTTCCATCAGCTGTCCCAGCAGCTTGTAAAGGAGATCAGACATGCAGCTCGCTCACAGTGCTGCATACTGATGGCACAGAGCTGGCAGGGAGGTCAGTCCTGCTTTCTGCAACGTGAATATTTGAGTCTGTTTCTTTTTTTTCCCCATTTTTGTCAGAGCACCGCACCACACAATCCAGGGTTTCCAGTTCACATATGAACACACAGATGTGCATGCAGATGTTTTTGTTCATATGGCTCTGCCTGTTTGCACCTGTTGCATCAAGGTTTTCTCTTAGATTTTTTTTATCCCTATAGGAACAGAAATCTCAGATTATTTGGGAAAATGAAGAAGACAAGGTCCCCAGCCCTGCCTCCTGGTTTGATTACACACTGTTTAAATTGCGAAGGTGTTAAATAAGAAAACAGCATCTCCGTTCCAGTTGTCTTATCCTCTGAGGGCTCCAGAGCCAAGCTCTGCTTTGTTTCACTGCCTTCAGCCCCATCAGCTCTGATCACTTCACTGTACAGCTTTTCAGCTCCACACAGAGTTGAGTCCTCTGCAGTCCTGCTCTCCCTGCAATCTATTTTGTAGCCTCGTTTTGAGCATTATTCAAAAAAATGGACAATGCAAGAGGAAAACTAAGTAATGATGTAATGTAAAAGACTGATTAAATTATCCTGGGCTTTTCAAGATGGAAGACCATGGCTATCATCAAGGAAAGGTTCTTTGGGACACCCTGAGGCCAGGTGGGATGCCTTAAAGCGTTTCTAATGTACTAGAAAACCATGCTTAAAGCAGCTGATTCAGGTTGAACACCTGCCCTATGGATCTAAAACGGCATTAGGAAGGAAAAAGATGATTAAAAAAAGGAACGCCTGTAGGCATTGCATCCAAATTGCATTTCAGTGTGTACAGCAGACCTATAGTCACTTTGGGCAGCGCTCAGCTCACCTGGAGACACCAGACAGGCATGAGCTGAGCATCTAAGCTCACATTACTGGTAACAGAGTCAAAAGGAGCAACTCCATTACCCACACACAGGCATCTAGAATATAAAATCATCAAATAGTGTGGGTTGGAAGGGACCTTAAAGGCCATCTTGTTCCACTCCTCTGCCATGGGCAGGGACACCTTCCACTATCCCAGGTTGCTCCAAGCCCCATTCAACTCTGCCTTGAACACTTCCAGGGATGGGGCAGCCACAACTCCTCTGCACAGCCTGGCCCAGTGCTCCACCACCCTCCAAACGAAGAATTTCTTGCTATTATCTTATATAATCCTGGCCTCTTTCAGTTTAAAACCATTGCCCCTCCTCCCTGTCACAACCTGTCCATCTACTATGAGAAGCCTTAAAATAGCTCCTCTGGACTCCAGCTGCTGCTCCAGAGCTGTAGCAGTCACCCCAGGTCCTGTGCCTTCCTGTGCAGATGCCTTGGACACTCCACACCGTGTCAGACAACAGAATTCCTGTATTTAGGCTGCAGATTTGTGCCCACCTGGTGGAACTGAGAGAGCCATTTGGCTCAGGTAAGGGTACACTGACGTTTGAAATTCCACACTTTGACATTGCCACCAAATCCAGTGGTATTTTAACTTAAATTGGCAAATTAATATAAAGTTGAAGGGATTAAATAATCCAAAAATGAAACACTTGCAGCAAAGCAGATCACTTTGGTGACTGCAAATATTCCCTGCAATGCTGTTGATATTTTCACTTGTTGCAGGACCCTTTTCATCCTTCCTACTCCAAGCATTTATTCCAGTTATACCCAAATAATGTCCGCATCTCTTCTTATTGATCCTCATTTTCCAGCATGGTGAATGAGTGAGAAGCAGTTTTTTCACCTAGGTCTAGAATAAATTATGACCATTGCTACATCTGAAAATTAGGGAGCTTCCTGTGGCATCACATTTCAGAGACTGCCTGTGAGGAAACCTATGAGAACAAAAAGCGTATCAATTAAAAGTTTTCAGGCGAATTATTTAGSATGCTTCCATAAATTATACTAATGTTTGGGCTTCAACTTTTTAAGGCTATTGTCTTGTATTGCTTTTTTAGATAAATGATCGGTAGGTAATTATCCTTATTTGTTTAAAAAAGCTCTTTTTAACGAATAAGCTGAAGAAATGGCTCTACACTAAGACAAATGGGCAATTCAGATCGTTCAGAATAGCATTAATACACTCACTCTTGTAGAGTCTCAGATTGGATTAAGGAAGGTATCAGGACGGAGATTCAGAAGTTTTTTTTTAGTGAGAGAAACTAGATAAAACTTCAACCTACAGAAGTATGCCACAAAAATATGACTGATTTGCAATCTGATCCCAGAGCAAAGCACATAACTGCAGTTCCCTGAATTGAAAATACAAGCTGCTCCTATTTGACTGGGCGTTTATGAGATAGAAGGAAACATCGAGGATGCTACAAAATAGAGTTTGGAACGTTTAAGTCATATAAGCCACAGACACAACTGCAAGGAAGTGATTTCTGTGGTGTTTTGGAAGATGTATTTTATCTTTTTCATAACATACTAAAATTATAGTTTGTCCCTTCCCTGCACCTTTGGATATGATGCAGTATTTTCTATTTCCATGTCTAGGATTTAAAAAAAGACAAATAAATATTCAACAAAATAAGATCATTTCATTGCTGTCAAATACCTTTCAAGTTTTTCTATGCAAATATTAGACAAAAACATTTGCAAAATTATTATAGAACCTTAATTCTTACTGGTACATTGTCTTTGTGCAAATTTAATGCTAATTTATACTTATAAATTTAATTCTCATATTTCCTCATACCAGCTGACCCCTTTCAGTAAAGAAAAAAGGAAGTGGGATTAACATTTTTATCTTTGATTACTTTCACTGGCAAATAATAAACCCAGTTCAGTCACATAGTTGGAGGCAAATTTTKCCCTAGAGAATTTGCCATCTGCTCAGGCAAAGTCTGACAAAACATAGGAGGAATGGGGAACTGATCTCCTGGCTTTGTAAGGAAAACATAAGAGGGTAAAAGAAGCTCCCAAAGGAAATGGAGGGCAAAGAAAGATACGCATTTCCTGGACTGCCTTCCAGAATCAAAATACAAAATATTATCTCAACCTGTCTTAGTCTGTGGGATGATGATGCAGGAAACATTCATGAAAATAAGTTATGAGCCCAGAGTCTGGTGAGGAGCAGCTGAGGGAGCTGGGGGGGCACAGCCTGGAGAAAAGGAGGCTCGGGGGGGACCTTCTGGCTCCCCACAACTCCCTGACAGGAGGGGGCAGCCAGGCAGGGGTCAGGTTCTGCTCCCCAGGAACCAGGGGCAGGACAAAAGAAAACAGCCTCAAGTTGTGCCAGGCAAGTTTCAGATTTTGGAGATTTGTTTGAATGAGATTCCTCTCACTTTGGTAGTGGTGATGATGATGATGATGATGATGATGATGATGATGATGATGATGATAACACTTTGTTTCAAAAATACAAATTACAAATGTTGACCTCTGGGGTTAAAGGTAGACTGCATGAAGGGGATGACAGTTCGGAACAGATTTTATCTGAAGATATAAGCAAATCTCAGCTAGGGGAGGCTGAGCTGACTAAATTTCAAAAGGTGACAAAATTAACAGCCATGACCATCAGATTTTCAAAAATCTGGGACACYGGCTATTGATCAGCAAGCACATGCTGCTCCTTACAAGAAGGCAGAAAAAGGAATTCTCCTTTATATTCACCTGTATAGACCAATTAAGCTGACCTCAGTAATGTGTTAGGGATGTAGAACACATTTTCAAGGGAAAAATTAATGAAAGACATGAAGGTAGAAGGATTATGGGGTAAAATGAAACATGAATTTACTGAGTGCAGACCAAGCCAAACTAACTCAGTCTGTTTTTATTCTTGTAACAGAAATTGTATTCTGCAGACAGGCAGTGCTGGGGCTCCCGTCTCTTTGGACTTGAGTAAAACGTTTCAGGTAATGAGCCACATGGAGAATTTTTACCRAAACAGAGTAAGATGGAATTGCTAACAAGCTGTCAGGTCGAAAAAATCCTGCTAAAAGGCATATGGGAATGGATTATACAATAGGAAGAGCTTCCTGTCTGGAAGCACAATTCAGATGCAYTTTTTGAGGATCAGCACTGGGACTAATTTTCCTTGATATTTTCATCAGTGACCCTGGCACAAAAAAGTAGGAAATTGATCATTTGGTTTGGCAGCAAGTAAGGAAGTGCTGTCAATAAACTGAGGAGAAAAATGTCAGACAGGAAGAAACAGACCTGCCCAACTACTGGGATAATAGAAATGAAGAAAGTGTAGTCAGGCAAGTGCCAAGAAATGTATGTCTACTGAGAAAAATTATTGCTGGATCCTGAGAGCTTATTAATGGGAAATGATGGAAGATGAGAAAGAACAGGAAGCTATAAAAACATTGATATAATCCTACTTTTCTTTTTTTTTTTACTGTTGAGATAAGGAATTATTCATTCTGCTATATGTGACTGTGGTGATGTGCAAATAAGCACACAACACAGTTCTGGCCAGGTTATTTGTAAAAARAGGGGCAGTATGTTTGGAACAGAAGCAAGAAGAGGATAATTGGGAAGAGAAGATTTACTGCACCACAGGGACTGAGAGAAACACTTGCTGCACCACTGTTTTAGCAAAATGAAGATAAAGAAGGGACACGATTGCCCTTTGTAAGTGATCCATGAGGACAGAGAGGAAATGACTCATGAGGAAACGTTGAAGTAAATGATAGAATGTTAAGGGGTTGGAATGGACCTTAAGGRTCATCTAGTCCCAACCCACCTGCCATGGGCAGGGACATCTTTCACTAGACCAGGTTGCTCAAGGCCTTAYCCAACACGGCCTTGAGCAGTGACAGGATTGGAGCATCCACAACCTCTCTGGGCAACCTGTTCTACTGTCTCACCACCCTCACAGTAAAAATATTCTTCCTAATATCTAASCTAAATTTAGCCTCTTTCAATTTGTACCCATTACTCCTTGTCCTGTGACATAAATGACAAAAAGAAATTTAGACTAGAGATTGAGAGAACACTTCCATGAATGTGAAGTGAGATGATGAGGTGGTTTCTCAGAAGCRGTGGGAGGATTTACCCTCTGTGAAACAGTGTTTGTTAATGCCARGAGAGGGATTCCCAGGCACACTGGGCTGTCATAGGAGGGGAGTGGATTCAGTCCAGAGAACAGAAGAAAATTAATCACTASGAAACAAGTTAGTAAAAAGAACAGTTGACAAACTGCTGTCTAAACTTTGCAACTCTTCAGTGCACCCCTTAGTCTCATTGTTGTCACACAGYGAAGGTTTCAGCGTGTCCCATTTCATCAGGGCAATAAAAGAACTATTGCAAGGTCACRAGGCCCACAAGCAAAATATCTCCCAGGTCCTTGGAAAAAGCACAAAGTCATTTTTGGAAGAACAACTTAGGGAAGTGTGAGAGAAGGAGAGGGAATCTCTCTGCCTTTGAAAGACAACAGAAATAAGGTACCTAACTCCATGCAGGGCTGGCCCCACGCATGGCCAGGGAAGGCAGGGAGCTGCTGTCAGTGCAGCACAAGATCCCCTCCCGTTTCGTGTGTACCAGGGAGAGATGTCAGCCACTTCTATGGTTGTAAAAACAGGCTGAGGAGAGAAAGCTGAAAAATTCAAATGCTCCTGCTGAGAAACCCTGAGCCATCTCTGCTGGCACTCAACAGAGGGAATGCTTACAGCTCCTGCCCTGTCCTCCCAGAGTGATGCCAACGTCCCTGCAGGAGCGGCCGCTCAGAGTCCTGTGCATGGGGCAGGGACTCCCCAGGACTCACAGCTGTCCAAACCATGACTTTTTACACTCCTGAATTCCGTTCTGCCATTCCCTGTCCTTTAGCTGAGTCGGGCACATTCCACTCCAAGTGGATCCAGTGAAGGAYAGARCAGGCCAGGCTCAAACCTTTGGCGATTGCTTCTGAAAACACAGGCATTGATTTCCTGAATAAGACTTTAAATGGGAACAGGCTGTTTGAGTTTAAGTTGAATCCTCTCATAGGAAATCAGCTTATTACTACTGAGAAAATTTTTTTCTCACTACTACTTTATTGGTTTTTTAAAAACCAATCACAAGAAAACAGCAATACCCCAAAATAAAGAGCATTGTGAAAATGGCTGCGCCAAATGCCTCKCTGACACATTTAACACCTCTCTAATAATGTTTTTTATAATTGTTTCAGAGTGAAAATGTGCACCATAACAACCTGAAAATGGTTCATGCATATTCATGCCTTCCATGTGCTAACTGCTGGGGAATGTTCTCAGATTGCTTCACTTTATAAATTGTTACTTATTTACCATGCCAGTTGGCGGCTCTGGGGTGGCATATGTGAAATGAATTTGCAGTTTCTATTACAGCTACTTGCAATTTTCCAATGAAGCACTTTTTTAAATTAAGAGGAAAAACAAAAAAATAGGAATCACCCCGACCCATTAATCTGGAAGGCAATGCTTTGTAGAACAGTATTTGTTCCRATGGTCTGACAAAACATGGATAGGGTTTTATGAGAAGCATTTTCCAAATATCCTGGAAGATTGCATGGGTGATTTCTGGGAGGCTCCAGAACAGCTCCATTATGGGAGTAGTTCCCACATGTCTCTAATCTGGCAAAATCCCTGTTGCAGAACAAAAAACTGAGTTTGGGAATTCTCTCTCTTGTCAAAGGTCACCTCCTGGCCCCATAGCAGTAACCTCCTGGCAATTGCCTCTGGCTTGAGTCTCAAACCTCCCAAAATCTGTGCTACTGAATCAGCAGCCAGGACCTTGCAGCTCTGGCTTCCAACCTTCCTCACATAAAACACAATATGCAAAACTGATAATGATATATACATATTATAGCAGGAAATAAAGTCTTTCTGGAAAGCCCATGGTAATTTCCAACTTCTAAAAGCAGATCTGGTTAKGAAAACCTTTCTGCTTTTTCATCCATGAATAAAAATATTTTGCCTCAGCTTTATCATAGATACTCTGTCCTAAAATAATTAAAAATCATTAAAATTTCCCAAAAGCAGACTCTGAATTTAAAACACAAACATAAAAAAGCGAGTGCAAATGTTTTTGAGGGACCGAAAATCTGAAATGTTAAATATGAACGAATCTGATTCCTTGGTTCCTTCTTTGTCTGGGTGGTACAGAACTGAATGCATAGCAGAAAGGCAAATTAGTTTGAGGATACAAATCTCTTTGAAAACAATGGAAAAACTACCACATGTTTTGAATAAGGCCCTCTATTAGCAGAGATGGTTTTATATACGTGTGTACACAGACACAGACCCAGAGATAAACTGCACACAGAATTTAATGAGATGGACTGGGGAGTARGTGGTTTAAACCATCTCCTGTGCAGTCTCCAAATGTGCAGTGCCTCTTGCTGTGCAGAATATTCAGCACATAAAAATGAACTTTCTTCCCTTTTTCGTTCAGGTATTTGCAGGTCACCTTTCCACTCACTGGGAGAACTGAAACTTTCTTCTTTTCTCCAGTCATGTTCCATCTATCACACTGTACATGGAGAGAGGCGGGAGCAGAGGTGTCAGACACAGAAAATGAGAGACAGAACAAAGAGAAATAGGCCCCTGAAGGAAAGAAAGAGAGAGGTTCTGAAAGCAGAAACAGAAGAAGTGAGAGAGATAAGGGACCCTAAAATAGACATAAATCAGCAGAAAATCAAGTCCCTTGAAATGGAAGATAAAAAATCCCCCTAAAGAGAAAAAGGCAGCAAGGGACATCTGTCCATCAGAAGGACATATGTGTCTCCAAGAATTTTAATATCCTATTGTCATTCCARCCACAAGATGAAAATTCATCTGTATCATTAATGAACATCTCCCTAATCAGCCATTTCAAGTGCAATATTTAACACAGATTACAGGAGGAACAGTCAYTCCCCTCCAGCTCATCAGCCCTWTGGCTCTCTGCCCACTAGGGAAAGAGAAAGAAATAATCAATACGAGATGCATAAAGACCCAGTAAACAGWTGATTGGGAGAGCAGGTCTTGGTTGCTACATAAATACTTGATTAACTGTGTAAAAACCATTTCAGCACAGCACTTCAGATATTCTGCAGTCCACTCTAGTTTCATCATGCTGGATTGCAAGGTTTCCCGTAAAATGACAAGGAGCAACTGAGTCAATCCAAACTGAGCTGAATGGGTCATCCAAGGCTGCTGCAAGAGAAAAGAACAACGGGAGGATGACAATACACCACAACAGACGCCTTTTTCATCCTGTCAGATATCCAAGATCATCTGTTGTTTAACCACCCGCAGAGCTGAGGATCAAAAGTGCAGTAGGTTTGGGGTGACTGCTGGTTCTCTGTTCAGAGCCCATTCCGGCTGAAGTCTGTCATCAAAGTTTGGCAGGTCCCTGAGATAGGTAAATGTGCCCTTCCCTCTCCTTTTACCATGGTTTTTCATCCAGCTTTAACTTCCTGATGGTTATTTTGGGGTTGGTTTTTTTGCACCTAACTGCACCATTTGCTTAGGTGGCTACCTCTAAAACAGAAGTGGAGGATGGAGAAGGGAAATGACCTGGGTATCCTTAATTTTAGGTGGTATCCAAACTCAGCTCGTTAAATGGCAGATGGCAGAAACTCAACACCTGAAGGATAAAGATGTGCCATTAGGCAGAGCTGAGGAAAAGCTGTCAGTAAAGAAGCAAACAGTTATTCAAATACAGAATAAAAACTGGACCTCCATCTCTTGATGTGTTTGAGTTTTTTAACTCAAGCTTCCTTCTTTGGAAAGTATCTTCTTGTTGTGCACGTTACATTACAAAATATATTCCTGACAGAGGCTGGGACTTGGAGCCAGAAGGAATAGA
The DNA here is from genome assembly GCA_018881555.1 of Amblyornis subalaris. Taxonomy (NCBI): domain Eukaryota; kingdom Metazoa; phylum Chordata; class Aves; order Passeriformes; family Ptilonorhynchidae; genus Amblyornis; species Amblyornis subalaris. The sequence goes on along the minus strand of JACAXG010000346.1, from coordinate 172,988 downwards.
GATACTGAAATGATGGAAAGAATGGCTAAAGCGATGGTTGGCAGCATCAACAGGCAGCTCTCAGCAAATCTGTATTTACTAAAGGTCAGTTATCAGCACATTATAACCCGCAGAAATAATGAGAGAATTAGTCATGAAATTGAAACAATTTTTTTTTTTTTAATTACCAATGCTGGAAAATTCCTGAATGTCCTTGTAAAAACCTGGACTTTATATTCTCTCAGGTGTTACATGCCAGGCTTTGGTAGACGAAGCAGGAGAGAGAATAAAGGTCACTTTCAATCTGCTTCTTATTCATAACGTTCAACTTGGAGACCTGGCCAACCTGGCTGTGATGGGTTGTTAAATGGATTGGCCTAGGGCAAGAAAATGAAAGTWAGTGTACTCTAAAAGTTTGGGAATTTGGATCAGGGATTATTCCATCTGTTTAACGGCAGGACAGATGCATGTGGTTGATGAATGATGGAAGTGCTTTTTATCACTGTGGTGTTAATGACATAATGAAGGTCTTTTAAGAGTACAAATGTGGTATCCTATAAATCTGCTTCTATACATTTTCCTTCATTTATCAAATATTAAGGGGATTTTCACCTTCTGTTCTAGAAATTACTGCAGAACTACTACATTGATTTAGGAGGGCTTTTAGCTGCTTTGATGTCTATTCTATTTTACCACATTGGTGCGCAGGGTTTATTTCATCACATATTCCGTTTAAAAGGTTTCAATATTGATAAAATCTGGGGAGATAGGTATGTAATAAATTTTCTTATTTTAATAGGATTATTTCAGAGAACAAAGTGTGAGGAAAGGACTTGTACTAGGCTTATACTTGATAATCAGTTTAACCCTTTTGAGGATATAACTCCCTGCAATCTGTTTAGCAGACAAGAGTGAGAGAAGACCCTTACCCCCACATGCTTCAAAAAAGATTTCTGCTCATTCCATCTTTGAGCTGTTAAAAGTAATTTGTTGCAAATTTTGGCAATCTGGAGAATCTTAATCCCTTGCAATTAATCCTTCCTAAAATAAAAATGAAGTAACAGAGATGGGTTATTTTCTTATCATTGAAGATTATTTTTCCTCCTTCTTGATCTCGCCTTTTCATTCCCATTTTCATTTATTTAATCTTTCATTTTCCTTTCTTCTGTCAGCATTTGCTAAGCAATACTTAATAACTGATGATCCACCAGCCTGAAATGTGCTATAAAGCAAAGATTATATTTGGAGGTTAAAAGACGATACGAAAGATGGTTGTCCTCCTTTGTATAGACAGATCAAAAGAACATGATGCAGTTGCTGACACCATAGCCTGGTGCTATTAGGGAGACTCTTGAGTGCCTTTCAGGAGACACCTGCTCTGCAGCTATGAGAGGGCTCAGGGTCCCTGTGGGACACCCAACAGCCTTGTCCTGGTGTCTCGGGTAATTTGTGGCATCCCAAATGGCACTGGGAAGTTACGGTTGGGAAGTGAACTCAGCCCAAAAGTGGGATTTTATTCCAAGTTAGAAGCAAAGCACAAATATTTACAAATGGACTGTGTGTCCAATCTCTCATCAGTCAGGAGAGACTTGGTAGGAACTCAGCAAGTCTGGAGTCCAAGGAACTACTCAGGTGACAAAGCATGCACGTCAACTCAGGGGAAGAGGAACCTCTAAAACTTCATTAATTTTATTCTGTGAATCTCACTGGCAATAAAAGGAACTGAGACATCCACCTTACAAGGTAGGCACTGACATTTAAGTGACTACAACCTCGAGCTGAATATCAGCATCAATTTCCTACAGATTATAGCAAGGTATGAACCATTTAATCACCAGTGTAGATAACAAATTTAAGTTCTTATTATCAGGTCTATAGAATTTGGACCAGGATAATTCCAGTGACTTTGCTGTTTAATCTGTGCTGTTCTCTCCACAAGCACAAGGATAAGAAGGCACACAGATAACCATGGACTAAGGCTGAGAGTGTTACTTGCTTGATTAAATGGCAATGTCACATTTTGCACCATAGATTGAATTATGGCATGTCCCTCTTCCAGACAAAAGTGCATCAACTGGCTGTCCTCAGAAAGTCAGATCTTCTGTCCCTCAAGTATCACCCTGTGTGGTCTTGTCTCACTTATGACCCAAACAGAATAGTTTGTCTCGTGGTACATAATAAAGAGAATATTGTTTCCTCTTTTCAACATTAAAATGGATATATGGATGCAAGCCTTACTTGGTAGCCAGCAGACACTGACATTTTGAGCAATCCAGTCATTGCTTTAAAATAGTTTTTAAGTCATACCTTTCACAGTCTTCCAGAAGTTCCTATTGCTGTGTACATGCAAAGCAAATAGTGCAGAAAAAAATACAGAAAAAAGTAAACCTTATGAAAAACATTCTGTTTTAGTCTAGTTTTCTAACAACTATTTAGTGGAGCAAAGCTGAGTTCGGTTCCCAGTTCTGACAATTTCTACAATGCCCCTTTTTAAGCCAAAGTCCAGCAGCTGTATTTATGACTCAAAAATCAGAGCCCGGGTCAGGCACTGTAATCATACAGCTGAGCTAATGGTTTTGCTGCATAAAAAGGGTTATGGGTAGTGTATTAAAGAGTCACTATGGGTTTGGAATAAGAAGTCAGATGAGATCATTCAAACCAAATCATAGCAAAAAATCYGCTATCAACTAATTCAGATCTTTCCAGGCTTCAAATATTTTCCTGTAGCTCATTTCCCTATTGAGCTTTTGAAGCTTTCACATCTCAATCTCTCCTGCAAATAGAAGCCATCTGATACTCTCATTTTAGCCTCTTTGAGACCACTGTCAGACAATCCTGTGGCCCACTGAATTCAGGCCCCAAAATGGAAACACCACCATGGTGGAAAAGTTATTTTCACACTATTACCAGCAGACTGGCAGGGAGGCAAACTGCAGTACAGAGAGATGTTCTAATGTGATTTTCAGCTGAGATTTTCAGTATGTTTCATGTACTTTGGGTGAATTTGACACAAACTATTTTGAAAGATTATCTGAAATGAGGCTGGAAGTCTGCTTTGTCCCCTGTTGCTAATTGAGATGGCACAAGACCAATCTTTCAGTTCCTGTGTCTAGACCAATAAAGCACTCAGGAGATCTCTGAGCAGTGTGTATAACACAGCTCCTTCTTTAGCACGTGCCAAAGGGTCTAACATTCAATTTGTTCAATCCCCCAATTTATTAACTTCTCTCTTAGTGAAGACACTACTGGAAAGCCCAGTACAAATGTTGAAGGATTGGTGCTGGGTAAAAAAAAAAAAAAAAAGAGTGGCACATAAGAAATGCCTGAGTGCTGACTTTCTATAGTGAATGGTTTAGGAAAGGTGTGTCCTTGAGATTCTCAGGGGGGGTGAGAATCCTGGATTACAGTTTCTGTGCTCCAACACAGATAAATAGGATACCTTAGTGAGGCTCTATCTGCAGAAAGATAAGAGGCTTCACTGGTCTGGGACAAGCAGTGGAAGTTCATTTTCTTCCAAGGTTTTTCTGATAAACATTCAGCCTTTCACTATAAAACCATCATTTTCCTGCACACCATTTTTCTATACGTTCTGGACTGAAAAGTCCAAAAATTTCTGGATCATTGGACACCTTAGAATATAGATTATTATTATAAAAGACTCATGTATAAGAGAGTGAGTGTGGAATTTTTTTTCTGATATGCCACAATAAGGTAATATGGGTAGGACAGAGCATAATGGGGTGGCTGAGATAACCAGATGTACAGAGAAAAGTTTTTTACAGAAACTTCATGTAGCTATTATATGGCATAAGGTGATTGTGCAGCAAACATTAATAAAAAAAAACACTCTGGCTAATAAAAGTAAATAAAAAATAAGAACATGTGTTATCTTCTCAGTGAACCCAAATACCTACTGGGAGAAGGCAAGTAGAGTCATTACCATTATTTGTTCATCATTATTACTTGTAAGGAGGTGCATCAATGGATGTCTATGTATTTAGGCCCCGTGGTTTTAGTGCTTGAAAACAGCTGCAAAATTCAGCTGACTTTTGCAACAGACCCTGGAAAAAATCAGCCCCTGGCAGTAGAACTAGCTGTTTCTAAGAAAAGTTCAAAGAAGCAGTCATGAAGGAAAATGTCAGTTCTAAATTTATTTTCCCTGTTTCTTTCCTCTTTGTCATCTGCTATGAATTGGTCCCCAATGGTTTTGCCATTCTAACTTTATCTGGACACAGATGTGAACAAGTCTTTCAGAGCACTGCCTTGGCAAGAACTTCTGCCCATTCAGGATGGGGTAAGAAAAACTGTATAACTCCAGGATCTATGTGAATTTGTATCAAGATGGGTGTTTTCTTTCTGAAAAGCTTTGCAGCACGTGAAGAGATACATTCAGTCAAATATGATGGCTTATTGTGCTGGTTAGACCTGGCGTGAAACACATCTGCTTGGTTAAAACAGGTGATGGACTGTTGTATAAGCCACTTGATTTCAGAATACGACTCTGTGGTAATATGTTATTAAAAAAACCACCCAGGAAGTAACACTCACTTGTTCCCTGCGACACCCACGAGCGGCAGAGGCCTCCCACCCCCCTCACGGCTTGGGGGGTCCGGCGGGGGGCCCCGGCCTCACCCCCACCGGTCCCAGAGCCTTGGACCCGAGAGAAGCCGGCCTTTTGCCGTCTGGACCAGGACCAAGCAGAAAAGCCGAGCCGAACCAAGCAGAAGACCGAGAGAGCCCACACAGAAGCCGAAAGAAGCCGAGGTTTGTGGAGAAAAAAAAGCCCCCTCCTTTCCCTTTTGGAGGTGGATGGGTGAGAGCAAAGGGTGACCTTGCTGTTGCAGATAAGGCGAATTGCAGTGAATTAATTAGCAGCTAATACGACTGTTGCAAAATTGGGTAGCTGCCAGCGTAGACAACTTAGTTCAGGGGGAAAACCTTGGGCCTGGGAAAAGAGACTCTGATACAGACTAAAGATGCAGCTGTACAGCTGAGTTATCTGATGGGAGCATGTAAACTGTAACAAATACTTCTGTAGGCATTTTCTGCAAATATGAACCTCTTCTCKAAGCCAGAGAGAAAGGAAAGCTGTCACGTGAAGGAGTTAAATATGGAGACCAGCAGACTACCGAGCAAGAAGACAGAAGTGAAACAGGAAGTGCCAGAGGAGGAGCCATTTTTATTAGCRTCGGGATTTTCACTTTTCTATGAGCTGTGTGATCTGGAATAGTGCCAAACTAGTTTTTTTCTCTGTAATTCACAAAATATGAGACATGGGGGAATTTGAAATTCATCAGCCTAAGATAAGAACTTTTTATGTTGTTGAGCAGACAAAATTGCAGCCTTTAGAGATTATGAGTAAAAGCAGTAGACTGTACCTTTGGTGCCTTTAGGCTGGAATGACTTATTCTTAAATGCTTAACCCCATCAGACTTTTCTTGTGGCCCACAAACTGCCGAGAGTGTTGTGGGAGAGAGGATACACCACTGCAAAACCTGCGTGGGCTGTGGTGTTTTTCTAAATGTTTGGGACAGCGCCAAAGACACTCTGTAGGGAGCTATCTTCCATGGGATGGATCCCATTACACGACAGAAAGAACTCTTTATCCCATAAAGTGGCAATAAGAACTCTTAATTAAAAGATCAGCATCTCATGTTTATGTCCTTTGCGCGATCGGTAAGGAGGATTGGGATGTATTGGGAGGAGAATGATATTTGTACATTATGCCTTGATATTTGTATTATTTTTTATTCTTTCTATTTAGTAGTAGTTAGTAAATAAAATTATTTAATCCTTTTTCAAGCTCATAGCCTGTTTCTGCCATCTTATATCCTCTGAAGAATATAGCATTGAGGTCTGGGGTCTGCCTTCAGGCTAACCCTTGACACTTATATATGTTATATATGAGTTGGTTGCTAGTGCAGGAGAAGCACTGGAGAAGGCATCTGTCTTGAATCCCCAAATATCAGAAGGAAGAAGTCACTGCCTGAGGTTAGATTGGTCTCGAGATATCTCAGTTMTTGCTGTTTAATTGCATGGACTTTTAGGTAATGATATCCAAACTACAGCTGGCTAATTCCTTCCATTCAGTACAACTTAAAGTCCTCCTCTAATTATTAAACATCCTCAGAAATGCAGTTCTTGGTCCCTCTTTGTCTCTAATGAGGCTTATACATTACTTTTCTGTCAGAAAGGGTTTTTGCACATCTGCAGAACCACATAAACTTCTAAATCTTGCTTCATTSAGCATGATTTCCTCAGACTGGGTCTGTTTTCTCAAGGATTTTGTGCTACTCAGGGCACCAGGAGAGACAGASAATGGCTGTCAGTGCAAAGGCAACAATAAAACACTTTCTGATGTTTCTGATCCTACAGCTGACTGCAAGTGGGAACTCCAGAACTTTTATCATTAACAATGTAAGGGAGAGATCACACTRCCTAATTAAATTTATTCCTCTATTTATTCAGGCCTCTGAACAAATACAGGCATATATTTACATATCTYTATATTAATATGTATTGATAAACACATTTGACTGCTGTATGGCATCTAAATTTATGTTTATCCAAGCACAGCAGAAAATTAGCTCATCAGGGCTCATCTGTCCTGTACTGAGAAATATTTTTACAATTCCCAAGGAGCCTTAAATAACAAGCCAGAGCAGCACAACCACAAAGCTCAAGACCTCCTTTGTTTTGGGATGTTCACACTCAAATATTCTCAGTGTTTACAATTTACCACATTAAAACTGCCGATTAGATCCAAGTGTGCCTAAAATTAGATCTCTTCCATTCCTGTTTTTAATTTGCATTTTAGAAAAAGGCAACAAAATAAGACATAAAGCAATCATAACAAATAACTACRTGTCTAATTATAGGTGACATTAATCTCAATTTTAGTAGCACACCTTCTGATGTTTGCTATGATTTACATAAGTGTCAGTCGTAAGGTTGGCTATTGATCCATCACATCAATAAAGCAGATGCTGCAGACTCATTTATTRCTCACAGGATGAAGTTCCTGAGGGATTCACATCATATGTATTCTACCAATTGAACAGACAAAATAAATCAGTGAACAGAACAGGTCTGAGTTAAAATCCAGAAGTTTCAGGGGTTTGTTTCGGGCTACCATAAAGATTGATGCTAGCCACCAAGCTGACCTTTCTTACACAACTTAAAGAGTTCAATACAGGGTTTAGGGCTTGTATCTAAATATTTTGCAGTMCTCCTAGTGAGGCTGAGTATCGAAGTGCAAAGCTGAAGTACAGTAACAGTTTAATGGGAACAGTCTGCTAAGAAGGAAAGATGTTTTGCAGATGTTGTTCTCAGCTCCTCATGCATTTCTGATGCAACAAGCTGAAAGGGCTGATAATCACGAAACTGCATTAAATGTGCTATGAGATAAGTCARATACCTTTCAGAAATTCTAATAAATTCTTTTCATAATGCATTAGCATATTCTGCCCTGTGGATCTCATTTTTACCTATTAGAGAACTTGTCTAAGATCAGACAAAAGAACTTTTCTGTTCTACTGGCATGCTGAGTGGAATTCATTATTAAACACCATGCTACGTTAATCTGATTTGGGGGAAAAAAAAAAAAAAAGATGTAAGAGATGCTTTTATAAAGATAACTGAAATTAGATAACCGAAAGAAAATGCCCACCAGAAGAAAACAGAAGCTTGTGAATTTTTATTTTCTTTTTCCCCAAAACTTTTCCTTTGAAGGCAGTTCAGATTTGGTTCACTGAACTGTCCAGTTGTCAGACTTGAACTATGTTGTGTGCAATGCCCAATACATTTCTTTATCTTCCTCAAGAAAATCAAAAAGCTGAATGGAGCTCATTTCAGAAAAGACCTTTGAAGCACAACTCTGGCACTTAACCTTAAGAACATCATTCCAGATCCTGAAATCTAGATCATCTTCATCCTAGATCATCTTCAAACACATGATAACATCACCAGACATCGTCCCTTGCACTGCCTGCATCTCTTTCCGGAGCTGAGTAAATCCAAATCAGACTTCTTTATGCACCTTACTGGATTACAGAATCCATTGAAATAACTGACCTAACCATTGAGAAGGTCAAAATTTTAGAGATATGTTCAGAGAAAGAGCTTTTTCATACATGTGATGTTTCTTTAGGTAGGGCAACCATCAGTTCAAAGCCACAGCTCTGTCCATCTGGTTGGGATCATGGACCGTGTGTTTCCCTGCTGCCCAGGGTCAGTCAGTGCACCCCAGGAGTCCRTCAGTCAGTGCTAGGACTGCCCTTGGGGCTGGGGACAGAGGGGCTCAGGGCTCCCAGGAGTGTCAGGTGCCCAGAGAGGCTTTGGGAATGTGCTGGGTGCCCATGGTTTTGGGGGACATTGTTGCATGGCAGGGATGGGGCCTCAGGAGACTCTGCTCGAGTGTCTTTTCCCATTTCATGGGGCACAGCCCAGCCAGCGGATGACCATCAGGGTGGCTTGGGCTGCCCACTTTGTCAAGAGACCCCTTAAGAGCTCCCTCCTGCTGGGTGGCTTTGTACTTGAAATGGATGCTCAGAACCCACTGAGCAGAGGGTGGGGATGGTGTCTGGGGCTTGTCAGCCGGGTTATGCGGCTCTGGTGGCTGTGACATCGCAGAGAACAGTTCACRGTGGGATCTGCTCCTAAGCACAATGCCAGGCAGCCCCCCTGCAGTTGGACTTGGGGCAATTGGTGAGTGCACATGCAGGGGGAAGGCTGGAATGGATGGGGGACTGGACAGGTGCCCAGGGGAGTTTCTAACTCTGAGTGAGGGCTGAGCCCCTCAGGGCAGGGCACAGTGCCACTCTCTGGGCTGGGGGACAGAAGAGCTCAGGGCTCCCAATGGTGCCTGAGAAACTTTGGGAATGTGCCAGGTGCCCCTGGCTCCTTGGACTCCAGCATGGCAGGGATGGGGCCTTGGGAGACTGCTCAGGTGTCTTTGCACTTTCACAGGGCACAGGCCAGACAGAGGATGACCATCAGAGTGGCTTGGGCAGGATGGGCCCTGTGCTGTCTCCAAGCAGAGACTGTAGTCCCTTCGAGGCTGTAGCCCCATGCTCCTCCCACCCAGACCTGCTGGCTAAACCTTTCTCCCATCTCCTCCAGGCCATGGCTGTGGCAACCACGTTCTTTGTGGTTGTGCTGACCACCCTGTTCAAGCAGACACAAGATGTAGGGATTGATGTGGTCATAGTTCAGCGGATGCAGCAGCGCCAGGAGTTTCTGTGTCAGGAGGTGATGCGGCTGCTGCAGGAGATTGAATGGATCAGGTCCCAGGAAGAAGCCCCACTCCTCTCTGGGTTGCAGCTCTGGCTCTTTTGGGCTGCTGCAGCAGTCATGCTCGTGGAGGTCTGCTGGCTGGCCTGGCAAATGAAGTTTACCCGTTGCACCTGCAATAAGCAAGACAGCTCCAGCAGAGAGGAGGAAGATGACAGTGAGAAGGAGGAAAAGCTCAAGGGACGACGCCACAGTGTCAGATTGTTTTCTGTGCCCACCCTATTGTCTATGCAGGAACTGTCTGGCATGTGCAGGGATGTGAAGAAGATGGTGCATGACCTCCTCCGTGTCTGCCGAGTGCTTTCCAAAGACACTTTCATGCCGCAGATTCGCCCGGCCACCGGGAAGAACAGCATCCATGAATCCTGGAGTATCTTCGAGGACCGAATCCTGTACCAGCTGGTCGTGTTCCTGCAGCCACCCCTCAGGCACTCTTTCAAGCTGGAGCTGTATGGTGGGACCCATCTGCCAGAGAGGTGCTCCAACATCCGTGTGCTGCTGGAGTGCACGTGCTCGGGGATAATGAGGAATATGCCGTGTTTTCTCCACCCCTCCAAGAACAATCAGGTGGCCCAAGAGTCACCCCTGCTACAGAACCTCTGCACAGGCTCCTACTTAGATGTGGAGGAAGTCGCCTGCTGGGTGCAGAACTTGGTGCAAACAGCCTGGGAGCATTTGCCTCAGTGGCAGCACTGGCAGCTCACGGTGCTGCCGAGCTCCCGCTCCTGCCGCCTGCTGCTGACCGGCCCCTCCGAGATGCAGCTCTGTGCCCTGCTGGTGCTCGCCGTGGAGCAGGGCAGCCCAGGCACCTTCCTGATCCTGCAGTAGAGAGTGGTCAGCGTTCCCAGGCTCTGCTTTGGGCTGGGGCTGCGTGGGGATTTGGGACCAGACACAACCGGACACCTGTGAGGATGTTCTATTGTCCGGCACATCAAAGGGATGTGCCAGATGGTAGAACATAATGCTCAGAATATTAAAAAGTGGAGGAAAAGGAAGAGGAGTTGGAGATGTTTGGAGTTAAAGCATTTATCTTCCCAAGTCACCATTACATGTGATGGAGCCCACTTTCCCTGGAGATGGGTGAGCACCTGCTTGCCCGTGGGAAGACAAACACCATCACTCCAAATGTCCCCTCAGAATCACAGAATCAATTAGGTTGGAAAAAACCTCCGAGATTATTGAGTCCATTCTATGACCCAACACCACCATGGCACTGAGTGCCACATCAATCTTTCCTTAAACACCTGCAGGGACAGTGACTCCACCACCTCACAGGACAGCCCGTTCCAATGCCCCATCACCCGTTCTGTGAAGAAATTCCTTCTAATGTTCAACCTAAACCTTCCTTGGCACAGATTAAGACTCTGGCCTCTCCTCTGTTTGCTGGTTTGCCTGAGAGAAGAGGCCAATCCCCACCTGGCTACAACCTCCTGTCAAGGAGTTGTAGAAAACAATAAAGTCACCCCTGAGTCTCCTCCAGGCTAAACAACCACTGCTCCCTCAGCCACTTCTCATAATTGTGCTCCAGACCCTTCCCAACTCCATTGCCCTTCTCTGGACTCATTCCAGCACCCCAATGTCCTTCCTGAATTGAAAGGTCCAGAACTGGACATAGGACTTGAGGTGTAATCTCACCAGTGCCCCGCACAGAGGGACAATCACTGCCCTGGTCTTGCGGCCACGCCATTGCTGACATAGGCCAGGTGCCTTTGGCCTTTCAGCCTCCTGGGCACACCTGGGCTCATGTTCAGCCACTGTTGACCAGCACCCCCAGGTCCTTTTCTTCTGGGTCACTTTACAGCCAGGAGATCTGCAGGGGATTGTGGAAGTGCAGGGCCCAGCAAACAAATGACGTTGTTGAACCTCATACTGCTGGTCTTGGCCTATTGATCCAGCCTGTCCAGGGCCTGCTTCAGAGCCTTCCTGCCCTCCATCAGATAAACACCCCCACCCAACTTGGTGTTGTCCGTGATTAAGGGTAGACTCCATCCCCTCACCCACATCATCTGTAAGGCACCAAATGGGACTGGGCCTAGCACTGATCCCCAGGGAGCACCACCAGTGACCCGGTCTTACTGTTGAAAACTGAGGCAAAGAAGGTGTTAAGTGCSTCAGCCTTTTCCTCATCTTTGGTGACTGTGTTCCCCGTCGGGTCCAGTAAAGAATGGAGGTTTTCCTTGGCGCTCCTTTTGTTATTAATATATTTATAAAACCACTTTTTATTATCCTTTACAGAAGTGGCCAAATTAAGTTCTAGCTGAGCTTTTGCCKCTCTAATTTTCTTTCTACATGRCCTAACAAGATCCATAAACACCTCCTGAGTTGCCTGCCCCTTTTTCCRAAGGTGATTCCCGTGGTGGGCTCACTTACCAGCTGTGCCAGGAAGTGAAGTTCCCTTCCACACACTCCAGGACCCTCCCAGACTGCCCCTGCTGYGCTGAGTTTCYAGCAGACATKGTCAGATCTCTCCTTCTTCCTTCTTTCCCCCTCTTTACRTACTGATCCWGATGAYCTGTGGTGTGGAATATCYCTTTGGGGGTACCTTTRGGRTACYCTAACCCAAACCCTTGGGGTCAGYTCTCCTGTCTGTGTCTACTYCCAAATACCCAAGTACCCTGTTGTGGTTCCAGCCCCAGCCAGGAATTAAGCACCACRCAGTCACTCTCTCAACACCCTTCTCTTCCCCTCCACTCTGGTAGAATGGAGGAGAATGAAAAGCAAAACCTGTTTAATAAGCTTARTARTTAATATTTTAGTAACKGAAAACAAAGTAAAATACAGTAATAGTGGTATAAATGAAMAGAAAAAAAACCAACAAACATGTGATGCACAATACAAGTGCTCACTGCCTACTGACCAATAATGCCAGAGCCCTTTTCCTAACCCAGATCAACCTGTTCCGGGTAACTCTCCCAGTTTATATACTGGGCATGCCATTCTATGGTGTGGAACCTCCTTCTGGCCAGTTCGGGTCACCTGTCCTGCCTATGCTCCCCCTTCATTCTTTTCTGTACCTTCTCATTGGCAGAGGATGAGACACAAAAAAAAAAAAMCAAAAAATCCATCCCATCGAAACAAACAAACACCCCCACAAACAACAACACAATGACAAAAGTCCTTGACTTAGGATAAATATGACTTAGCAAAACCCAAAACATCAGTATTTTATCATKATTCTCATTCTGAATCAAAAACACAGAACTGTATGAGCTACTGAAAAGAAATTAACCCCAGCCAGACCCAGCACACTGATCAACAGGTTTTGAATTATTTTCTGTGGTATAGAGGGACCAAAATTCGAGCACCAAAGGCTGCWAGCTAGTTCTCATAATAGTACGAAAGGTCATTTTTCCAAATGGTTAAACTGTACCCCCAGGCTTTCAGGATTATGTGCTGTGTCATTATTAAGAAAAATCTCATTGCATTAAGAAGCAGCCATTGATTTCAAAAAGACAGAGACACTGTTTTGTTAGAACAAAACAAAACAAAACCAAGAAGCCTTATCACAAAAGCAGTATGAGCTGCATGTGAAAATCAAGTTTGTAGTTCAAACTGACCTTTCCCTGGCTCCTGTTTCCACTGGCAGCCATCTCACTGAGGTCTGACAGGTGTTTACAGGGTTGCCAGGMCCCTAGGTTAATTCTGTGCATGAGGAACAGTGAGATTTAATTATTTTTGTAAGTGGAATTCTGAAAAATTAATGGAAAAGATGAATCATAGAATTGTTAAGGCAACTTCCCTGTCAGACCACGCAGAAGCCACCCTGGCAGTCACACCCACACCACCTGCACTAGCAGGGGGTGGCTCTGGTGCCTGGCTTGGCTCCCTGCACACACCCCTCACTCACAGGGTCAGACCAGGCTTCCTTATCAGCTCTTCCCACAGCAGAGTCACAGAGGTCCAGATCCTTCAAATAATTTAATCTTGGTGCAATAACAAAATAACACCTTGGGGTCCCCAGAAATCTTCCCTAGAACCACTTGCATTGCTTTCCAGAGCCAAGTGAATCCAAATCAGACTTCTGTATGCACCCAACCAGACTTACAGAATCCATTGAAATAGCTGACCTAACCACTGCAAAGGTCAMAATTTTAGAGATATGGTCAGAAAGAGCTTTGTCTTACATRTTTATAACCTCATTGGGGCGAAGCAATCCTAGAGGAGAGCTGGTTGAAGGTATAACCTCTCCACACATGCTCAGGGCAGACATTCTCCTCTGCACAGCCTGTCCCACTCTGCAGGTTGTTCCCACTCAGCTGCAGAACTGGATTTACAGTCTCTGTGTCGAGCAGAGGGAGGTTCATCTCCTGTGCATTCCTGGCTSTGCTCCCAGCACAGAAGGCAAAGCAAAAGCACAGCAGAGGCCTCCAGTCCCCCTGGCCAGTGGCAGCAGCACTGCCAGAGCTGCTTTAGGTGCTGTGTCCTGGGTGCGAACATGAAACATCCCAGCTCTGTCAAACCGAAAGGATTTTTATTCTATTAGCAAAGATTTTGTATCTGCAGAGGGCCTTTCAGCTATAAATCAGAAGYTCTACTCAGGTCACATTCTCTCTCCGTGAGCTGCTCTGTCTCTACACACTGTAAATGTTGTTATCTCCAGGCTGATACATTCACAGTCACCTGCACGTGTCTGTCTGTGTCAGCTGCTTCTTTCTGACTAAAAACAATCAGCAAAAAGAGAAAMTTCTACTAAGCCCATCTCTGTGGGACCACAGAAACCCSTGACATTTGTYTGGAAGCTCTATTGTACACCTGGCCAGAGCAATTCAAAGCAATTCAGATTCACCAAAGACTTTGTGTGGGCCTGCTCTGTCCCTCAGGACAGTCAGGGGCTGCCACTGACCTCTGCAGGTGCCACGGAAACTTCAGTCTTTGAGCTCAAGGCAGAGCYGGACATCACATCTCCACATCCCACAGCATCACTGATACATTGCCTTATCTCTAACACAAAGCCTTTCCTTCCTCTAGGAAACTTGGCTTTAGCAATAAAGATAACAAGCAAGTCAGTGTCTCTACTGATTGTCGATATTTATTAGGCATTGCAGACACACACACTAAATTTTAGCTTCCATAAGCCCAGGCTCAACTTAATCAAAGTTTAGAGCAATCTCAAGGCTCCTTTCAATTCCATAGTCCCCTTCTGATTCTGCCAGTCAGTGAAACCTTTTTTATCCGAGGTTTTCCATTCTTTGCTCGGTTCCACAGCTGGACTGGATCCTTCAGCTATGACTTAGCCCCTTGCAGTGTTTACCAGCCTGCTGCTCAGGGACACATTAGGAACAGCCTCATGCTTTTCTCCAGGACATGTATTTGTGTGTCTCAGGCTCTGGCTGCACACACTGCTGGACCAACCAAACCCTTCTACGTGTTGTGGCTCCCTCTTTCCTCTTGCCCTGTTCGTCTCTTCCTCAGCCCTAACTAACCTCAGCCCTCCCCTGCACCCATACACATAATGTTAGCTTTCAACCATTTGTGCTGCCTTTAGCACCTGTCAGACCTTTTACTGAATTAATGTAACTCACTGAAAAGGCAGAAAAATATCCTGTATTTCACTAGGCTTGTATTCCTCCATTTCACTGAGGTATATTACCTCAGAAAAGTCTCTTTGGCAGGTACGGGGTGAGCAGTGGGAGAGCAGATGAGGGGGGACAGGGAGTTTTTTCTGGTAAAAAAAGCACAGCTTATTAATTTGTCTCACCAGGTTTTGAGAAAGTGTGTCCTTAGACTTAATTTTTTCTTGACAGTACAAGGGAAGCAGCAGAAGTGCAGAGCCAGGAACAGGGGAGAGGAGAACAGACCCAYCTTTTGTGCTGGCTGGTTGCAAAACACCACTCTCAGAGGCAGAAAAATGAATGGGCAGAGTGAAGCATCCCTCATTTGTCATGGCCAAGTTTGCTGTACAGTCTTTCTCATTGCCTGACTTTCACAACAGTCTCTGAACATGCTTCTCCTCACTCTTTTATTTGGTTGGCATCTTGAACTGCACTGGTTCTCTTTGGCCCAGGTACCCAAGGAACTTCTTGCTTACAACCTGGCCAGACTAATGACAGCATTTTCCTGCTTAATTCCATCCACAGATGTAGGCTTCAGTCTATAGACTTGATTGAGGGCCTGTCCTAGCCAGTGAGTCCATTTACATCCCCCAAGGCTTAAATCTCCCCAGTAATCAGATTTTCAGCACCTCTGCATGGGTCCACAGTGGGTTTTAATGTGGCATCTTGGCAGCTGGCATAGTACCTCAATTCACATACTCCCAGCTGTATATTAGACTCAAATTTCTATGGGATTCAGCCACCAGAGGAACAGAGATCCATAATTGGTGAGCAGAGTTAGTCCTTCTGCCCTATGGATAAATTAGAAAGTGCATCACAGAATCATAGAATCCTAGGGACATCAAACGTCCCCTAACAAACCTCTCCCTAACTGTTTCAGAGAGTCAYGGAATCACAGAGTCATAAAATCTTAATATCATAGAATGGTTTGGGTTGGAAAGGACCTCAAATATCATCTCGCTCCAACCCCCCTGTTTTGTCCTGTAGACCAGGTTGCTCATATTTCTTGTATTTTTTTCCCTTCCACCCGAAATATTATTTACCTTTTCCTTCTGAGATTTCCAGGCACTCTTTTTTTTGTTATTTTTTTTAATGGTGACACTTCACTATTACTCTGTTCCCCTTCAAAGGGCTTCACAATAGGTTCTTGAAGCACATCACTGTAAGAGATGTCAGACTGCAGGTTTTTTTTTTCTTTAAAACTGACTAAAAACCTGCAACTCAGTCCAAGGCAGGTAAATATTCTACAGGAGAGTAAGTTTCCTAGTATTTTGACTCACACAGAGATGATGTGACATGCTGTATTTTGAAGCAAGCTTTTCCCCCTCTCCTGCTGTGAAAYAAGAAGTCGTTTCGTGAATCTCCTTGCTTACACTGGGAAGATCAGGGCAGAGAAAAAAGTGAAGCAGCAACTTTCCTGGCTGCAGCATCAGTCCTCTGCTAAAGTGAGTTTTCAACTAAAAGTATCTGTGATATTTTGAACTAGAAGGAGGACTTTCTGCAAAGAAAKCTTGAAATTACTATTCTCACCTCTTCTGCAAGGTGTTTGCTGCTCAGTAGAGATTTTTTYATACGGGATCATCACTGTGGTAGGTATAACACCCTGGTCAGCAGAGACTGTGAGGTTAATACTTAAAAAGAGCTCATTCTTTTTCTGTAGTGTCTGCTGTGCTACTGTTTTTAAGTTTGTTCTTCAAAGAACGGGCACTGGCAGCCCAGAAAGCCCCAGTCATATCCTGGGCTGCATCCCCAGCAGGGTGGGCAGGTCGAGGGAAGGGATTCTGCCTCTCTGCTCTGTTCTGGTGAGGCCCCACCTGCAGTGCTGTGTCCAGATCTGGGGCCTCCGAAATAAGAAGGATGTGGATTTACTGGAGTGAGTCCAGAGGAGGCCACAGAGATGCTCAGAGGGCTGGAGCCCCTCTGCTCTGGAGACAGGCTGAGAGAGCTGAGGTTGTTCAGCCTGGAGAGGAGAAGGTTCCAGGGAGACCTTCCAGCACTTTCCAGTGCCTAAAGGGTCTCCAAGAGAGCTGGAGAGGGACTTTGGACAAGGGCATGGAGTGACAGGACAAGGGGAAATGGCCTTAAACTGACAGAGGGCAGGGTTAGATTAGATCTGAGGAAGAAATTCTTCCCTGTGAGACTGGAGAGGCCCTGGCACAGGTTGCCCAGAGAAGCTGTGACTGCTCCATCCCTGAGAGTGCCCAAAGCCAGGTTGGTTGGGTCTCTGAGCAACTTGGTCTAGTGGAAGGTGTTCCTGCCCATGGCAGGGGGTTGGAATGAGATGTTTGTTAAAGTCCATTCAACACAAACCATTCTGTGATTCTACAATTCTYTGAGTTTAGGATTCCATTAGTTTATGATTCTATGATTCTGTGATATAGTTGCCTACATTCGTAGGGGAAGTTTGATGTCCCCTGGAATCCCTTCCAGATCTGCAAATCTCTTGTGCCAGTGAAAGATTGGTAAAAAATGTATTTTTTTTTGTAAAAATGGAGCTATGACACAGCTGTGTACTTCTGCCTTCACACAACAAGGAACAACAGGAGCCTGAATATTTTCTGTCTCCCTTTGCACCAAAGTTTCTTTAAATGTCCTTTTTGAGTTTGATCTTGGCTTAGTCAGCTGTAAGCTCACAAAAAAAAAAAAAGAAAAAAGAAAAAAAGAGGGAGCAGAAGGGGTGAAGGAAAGCAAATCCTTATGCCAAACTAGTCTTCTCAAAATTTGCACAAGCATTAATCAGCACATTGCTGCAAAACAGAACAAATAAGAGCATCATGTTCTTTTGAAAGACCAGTTTAAAKGGTTTTGAACTGACTCAGACAAACACATCCCTCAGGGACATCTTTGATTTCCACATTGTTCTCCTGATCACACAGTGTGTTCCCAGAATGAGAACTTTCACTATTTGTCTTCTTTTTCTTACTGGGCACGGTACTTAGGCAGAAAATCTGTCAGAAAGGAATAGCTGCATATAAATGTTATTCTTAGTATGGTTTCTGATACTATAGCTCAGCATGTTTGGAATATTGATCACAGCACTTAAATTTGCAATTAAAATGATAATTTCTTTTTTCCACTGATTTTTTGACTAATGTTATGCAAAATACAGCCTAGGATTGACATAAGGGCAATAAAAATTGCACAGAAAAATCTGTACCGAGCTAATTGTTAAACATATGGTCACATGCCAGGGAAGGGGACAGGCAATATGAGCAAGGAGTGAACAGAGACATTGAGCATCTTTATAAAGACAGAGCTTTCATTACTGCTGCTACTGGCATTTTCATTCTTTTCTTCTCGCCTTAATTTTCCACACAAACTGCTCTTCTTTTCCCATGTTAGAGAGGCATTCACATTGTCCCACAGTGGTAAAGGGAGCTGCTGACTTCAAGGGAGAGAAAACCCAGGTGAGAGGAGTCCGAAGTGTGATCCTTGAGATTCGAGGATATAATTTTTATGGATGCCWACAAAAATAAGGATGTTAAGTTCAAAGAGATCACATGCAGTAACAGCAGAGTCAGTGGTGTGATATGATCATCATGAATTGTTGGCCATTATAGCTGGTTAAAGGTTGGATTTATACATGGTTTCTTCAGTCTAGGAATTTTAACTGGAAGGTTTTTGTAATTTCTGCTTTCTTAATTTTCTTAATTTTCTTTCTCTACAAATTTAGGCATTTGCAGTCAATACCTTGCCCAGAGGAGCTGTGGCTGCCCCACYCCTGGAAGTGTTCCCGGCCAGGTTGGATGGGGCTTGGAGCAACCTGGGCTAGTGGAAGGTGTCCCTGCCCACGTCAGGGGGTTGGAACAAGATCATCTTTCAGGTCCCTTCCAACCCAAACCATTCTGTGATTTCTCTGATTCTGTGATCTTGGATGCATATCAAAAATTTACCTATTTCTATATAGAATAAATCAAACAGTCAGCACAGCTTATATTTTATTTTTACATCTTCCAGAATRTTCTTAGCCCCTGTTTACCCAAATGTGAAAAAGCACCACTTTCTCATTTTGCTGCTTATTCAGAGATGGATTGTATTGGTGATCAATATGCTCCAGTCTTCTCCAGTCAATATCCAAGCTCTAGGTCACTCTATTAGACCTTTTTCATCATTCTTCACAAAATGAGTTTTTCTCAGATTGCCTTCCCCATTCTACTCCTCAGTCTCTTTACCCTACTGCATCATTAACCAAGTCTTGTTCATTTACTGCTCTGATTCCCCACGTCAGTATTTTGGTTCCCCTCACAACTGCTTATCTCTGTCCCATTATTTTGTCTCTTTAATAGCAATTTCAGAGCCTGCATTAATTGCTTTTTTCCATATTGTCTAGAAAAAGRTGTTTTAATTGCTCTTCACTGAAAAGATAGATAGGAATTTTCATTCTTTGTTTTCCTCCATTTTCTTAAAAAAGTAAAAACAACCATTACAATTAACAAATGTGGGCAATGAGTTCCTTATATAGCAGAAAAAGAAGAAAACAGCAAAATCACTTTTTAAAGCCCTTCCTGTTTTTGCAGTGATTAATTTAGTACTATAAATACATGAAAATGAACTGAAATTGCTAATTTTTAAGACAATAACGTGTCTGTAATATTTTCCAATCTTCCTCCTTTTTTATTAACAGGAGGCCTCATTATGCTATTTAGATTATTACAGCAAACACTGCAAATGCATTTAGTCATTATTGATGTTCCACTCATATCTGTCAAAGGACCAGAATTTCATTACTCCCCTCATTTCTCCTAACTACCTTAATCTTTTTTTAGCTCCACTATTTCCCCAGGTGACCTTACTCCGGGAAACATCAAGGAACATAAGAACAATAGAGAATTGATCACCTACAATTTTTTCTTGATCCTGTGTTTTGTCAACACCATCTCTTCCCAATGAAAACAATAATCATCCACCTTGTGTTGGTGGAGGCCTGGATGAAGCTGGAAATACGAATGAGTGGTAGAAGGAAGCACCAATCGAGTAATTAACCGGATAAAGTTAAATTCTTCCCTATTGACTGAGTTTTTATCTTGGACCAAAACCCACYGATGGAAAGCAACCCCTCGCTGCCAGGTCTGTCAGGATGGTAACGTGGGACACACTGCAATAATTTAATGATTTAAATTTAGCTTATTGAAGCCCAAACCATCTGGCACGAAGGACACTTTGGCAGATTGAGTAGGGTGAGAATACTGTTCTTCTCGCTGTTATGGTCTGATAACAAAGGAAAAATACGCAACCAAAGCCATTAAAAAATCATTTGCAGTCAATCTCCCAACCAAGTTTGAATAATAAGAGGCAGAGCACTAATTATAATTGTATGGAGTTTCCCAGCAGAGACATTGCAAACCAATTGCCACTTGTCTGCTCTCAAGTATTTTCTGTAAATGCATTCATTTGTGGCATCTTTTCATTTATGTGACAATATTATTACATTTGTGTTTTCCCTGGCAATTGTTTTATTGCCATCTGGGAGTGATTAGTGAAACAC
Source organism: Amblyornis subalaris (assembly GCA_018881555.1). Classification (NCBI taxonomy): domain Eukaryota; kingdom Metazoa; phylum Chordata; class Aves; order Passeriformes; family Ptilonorhynchidae; genus Amblyornis; species Amblyornis subalaris. The sequence continues at coordinate 152,681 of JACAXG010000346.1, read as the reverse complement.
TTTAGACAAAGTAAGGACATCTCCGAATATGCTCCTGATTTTAGGTCTGAGTGGAAATGGACTCTTAATAAAATAAAATTGTGCATTTTAGGAAGATAGACAATCTTAAGATGCTCATTTCATGGGTAGGACTGGAACAGAAAATGAGATAAGACTGCACACACAATACAAAGGTATTAGAACTGCAGGCAATATTCCATTTTCATCCTCAACAGGGATATTTTAAAAGGTAAATTTGTTTATTATATAATTATGTCTCTATAGAACCGAGGGTTTTTCATGGTCATTTTTGTGGACAGCTGGGGCAGAGCTGCTTGGCCACATCAGCTCCAAAGCCACTTTTCAGTCTGTCTGATTTCCCAAAAATGGTCCCCAACGTGGGCAGAATCCGTTTCACTCCTTCTTCTGTAAGACACGGCTTTGCAGTGATATTAAATCTAATTCTCTTTGAACAGGTAACTCTTGTGAGGTGACTGCAGGCTACGTCCCTTCATCCACAGAATTCATATTTATTATCAAATCACTGATGAAAAACCTTAAATTCTGCCAAACTAATAACCATTCTTCAAAAAAATACCAGGCAAACACTCCAACAATAAAAATGCCGCTTCTTATTTAGATAGGAATGAATCCATTGGCAAACAAGATTTTCAAAAGCTGAGGAGGACATGGAAGTGCTGAGTGTGAATCACAGAATCACAGAATTGGTATGGTCGGAAAAGACCTCCAAGATCATCAAGCCCAACCATTAATCCAGCACCACGAAACCATGATGCCAAATGCCACATCCACACATTTTTTTTGAACGCTCCCAGGGATGGTGACCCCACCAYTTCCCTGGGTAGGCTGTTCCAATGCTTGACAACTCTTTCAGTGAAGAATTTTTTTTCTAATATCCAATCTAAACCTCCCCTGGTGTAACTTGATGCCATTTTCTCAAATCCTTGTCCTGATGCCCTCAGAATCTGCAGTGCCTCAGCTCTTCATTTTGTTGCATTCTTTCTCTACATCCCTTTAGAGATGTGACAAGTCTGGCAGCTGGAAAGCTGCTACCACCTAACAACCCCAGAGATAACACGGGTGAGACCAGCACAGACTATGGAGGGAATGAGACACAAAAAGGAAGAAAGGGTAGGATATGATGTGAGGAGAGCCAAGAGGGAAAAAAAAAGCAGGAATAGAAAAAGTAGAAGATAATTTGTCATGATTGGAGCTGGCAATAGGTAGGCAGTCCTTCTTGAGGCTGATCTTGTTCTTCACCTTGCACTGAGTTTCTCCCATCCCCTCGCTCTCCAGGAGAAGCTTGCACAAGAATGGGGTAATCAGGTGGTGGTTCGGGAGCTCGTTTGTCTGTGTTACCTCCTGCAGCCCAGGTGTCCCTGTCACCTGCCTAAGGTGTGTCCCTGTCACCTGCCTAAGGTGTGTCCCTGTCAGCTGCCTGCAGGGATGTCCTGCACCCTCACAGCTCTGGTTCCTGTCAGCCACTGCATTGAGATCATTAACCCCGCTGAAAGCAACGCAGAAGCCTCAGGTTATTTGTTCACACCGTGTTCTGCACCCTGGGCTCTGGAGTGGAGGGCAGATCAAAGGGGCTGCTGAATGGACTGCCTGTCAGTTCCCTCACCTGCCCTTTCGAATATTTTACTGTCTCCACAGGAGAATTTAAGTTCAATCAATAATGAGCATAAAAATGGAAAACAAGAAAAAACAATAAACCAAACCCCTCCTGCTATAAACTCTTTTGCATTAACAATCTAATCTTATTTTTGTAATACATCTTGAGAAAGAATAAAAGAACAAAACTCCAGGGTAATGTCAGCCTGGTTAGCATTATGAAAATAATAATAGCATAAATGATGTAAAATAAACTGTACAATAATGAAGSTGAAAGGTCATCCATACGCCACATCCCACAAAACTTCATGCATCCCATTAGCAGCCAGCAATGCTAAATAWCTGTATATGGRTGTGCRAGAGATGAAAGCAAAAAGCAAAATGTTATACTGTTTTCTTGTTTTTAGAAAAATAGTTGAATATTGTCAGAAAAAATAACAATCTGCATAAGGGCATCGCAGAGARCATATGGTTTGCAGATAAGATTTTCTTTTAGAATTATAATCAAGCATGTGTTACTTTATGGCACAATTATAGAGGGAGATGAATGTATGTTCTGCATTTCTGTACAGATTTCTACAATAAGAATTAACTTTGCTGCACTCTTTACCTTTTTCTAAAAAAGAAATTACTCAATTTCCAGGCATGAATAAACAAACAACTTTTATATATTTGGAGGTAGTTAAAAAAAGGATAAATTAGGCCCTCCAATTATAGTGTTGCAAACATTTTCTTCATTTGATGAATTTACAAGGATGCAAAATACCTGTGTGAACAAATAAACATTGTCTGTATTCAATTAAACCATTGCTTCCTTCATGCTTTAATTACATAATTAATGTGATAAATTAAACTGTTTCTCAGTGAACCATCCAGTCTCAGCCTAGAATTTATATCAGTGTACTTCGCTATATGTGCACAAAAAGTAATTTGGTTCATGAAATTACCTCTGAATTACTTCCCTGTTTTCATTTCCACTTTAAAGGAAAAAAAATAATATAATAGATACTAAAAGCTAAGTTTCACATTGCTGTACTGTGGAGCAGTGCAACATGCAGAAGAGTAAAGATATTTTCACCGTACAAGGCCAATATATTTTCCCCGTAAATTTTGGGCTAATGCCCAAGAGAGATCAGAATAAGATGTCCTAACAATGCTGAATGCCATCCTTTCCCATACATAGCTCCATTTAGCATAAGTGAATGAAGTGTCCTTCAACAAGGGTGCCCAAATGGTTTGCCTGCAGGATTCTTTCCTGTATACATCAGCACACAATGTGCTCTGGGATTTTTTTATGCTTATTTGCATGTCATTCACTTAAACTGCTCAACTCCCTGCTTCAGGAGGCTATGGAGAACCTAATTAACAAAGTGAGATTCATGCAAGAAAGCTTCATTAAGAGCCAAGCTGCAGAGTGCTGGAAGCTCAGAGGGTGCACAAAGGAAATGCTGTTGTGTGCTCACTTTTTTCTCATAATCTGCCTCAGATTTCTGTGTCTAACGCTGTTGGAGAGGGTGTTACTCCCAGGTGGGAGATGGATACAACACCTTTAGCTCCAGCAGGGAGAGAATTACAGCCTGTCTCGCAGGGCAGATACATTATTTAGCAYAACAAGCACAGGCTTTGGGCAACGAAAATCAATCACAGGCACCTGAAGGATTATCCTACTTGATTGAAAGTCTCCTCAGACAGAGAGCTGGTCTCTCCTTGGGCTTCAGGACTTCAGCAAATGTAAAGCTGCTACTTTATTTATGGACTTTATTGCTGGTACAAAGAGAAACTGTTAGTTAGACATCCGTCTGGAAACTCGCTCCCTGTAATTTTCCACTTCCTTGCTCAGCAATAAGATGCTATTTGTAGGATCTGCTAAATGTAGAGAATCACTGAATGGTTTGACTCCGATGGGACCTTTAAGATCTTCTTATTCCATCCCCTGGCCATGGCTGGCCAAAAGCTGAGACCATCCAACCATTCAGAAGGACTTGGGGTAAGAATTAACTGTGGAGCAGCTCCCAGGGTTCCAGAGCTGGCACGAATCAACACCTCTGTTGATATCTTTGGTTATCCAAGATCTCATAGCCTCACACATCAGGTGGTTTTGCCAGTTTGCAGAGGTGGTAACTGAGACTAAGCTGAGGGGACTGTACACATCCTTACTCTCCCCAGAAAATATGGATTAGTGGGAAACACTTGAAAGAACATTCTGGCAAATGCAACACCACTAGGATGAAGGATGTGCTCTCCTTGTCATAATTTTGTATCACATTTGTCCATCCCACATTTCCTGCCATTTAATAGCATGTAGGAATATCCTACTGAGGAAAATCCTATTGAGGACAGGGCTGAGGTGGGTAGGATGCAGGTTTGACAGCTGGTGCAGAACAGCTGCAGAAAAGGGGCAGGGGGTTGAATAAAGCTGTGCATGAGTAGGCCACASGATCATTCAAGCTCCTGGAGTACCATCTGTGGGTCCTGCCCACCCAATTAAATTGCCACCTTACTCTTTGTCTCCCAGGTGTTGGATAACAAGAAGTCATGATTCTACATGGTTTCTGGAATCTCAGAAGGAAGCACCATCCCAGATGTTCATTAAAAATAACCAAATATTTAGTAATTTTTAATTATATTTGAAAATGGAGTAATYCCTAAAGAGGCTCAATACTGCACATAATAATTGCTAGAGGGCTCTTTCTTCTCTCCTCGTCGCAGGGTGATGGGACAATACAAGGGGTGTTTCTGCCAGTAAAACTGAACCCATATGAAATCTGCAATGGGAAGGATGTGGCGAGGCTTTAAAAGTTTTTACTGACTCTTTGGTGCATCTGATTAAATTAATGCAATCTGTACTAAATCCAAGAAGTTTTTCCCATACAGAACCAACTAAAACATCAGAGACAACATTTCAACAACTTGAAACAAATTCTTACATTTTCACAACAAAACGTGGAAAAGAAACACACGAGAGGGGAGAATCAAAAAACTTTTACCAAAACAAAAGTTGCAGAATCTTTCAAGACACTGAAGTCTCAGTTCCTCTGAAGCTGAGTGCATGTTAAGGACAGTTGGTGGATTACTCGTAGTCCATTTGTGGTTAGGATAACATCTCAGGAGACCCATTTCCTTTGGGAAGGAGGGTTAAAGTGYAAAAGAGGTGGATAACAGCCTGCCCCTGTCTTCAGGAGAGTCAGAAGCTAAAGAGCAGAGTACAAAAGGCCTCTAAAGAAGTGGTATAAGAAGTAAAAGTAGATTATATAATCTTGGAGGTTTTAGGAACAGAAGTGCTATTTCAGAGACTGTAAGTGTAGGCAAGCCAAATCGAAAACCTTTAATCAAAAGGCCTGTGTCACACTGAAATGTTTRCAGGAATATCACAGGTCTACTGAAAGAAAGAAAATAGACAAGATACACGTTCTCTGTGCCTAAAAACACATTTGTCTTCCATGAAGGAAAGGAATAGCAGTGCAAAGTGYAAGAAAAGCTCCACTCTGTGTTCAAACTTCACATCTTCCCAAAGAATTTAAACCAGTCTGGCACTGTATTTTTCTGCACTGCTTAAGACCACCTTGCATATATCTTCTGGATGCTAAATATCTTCTTTCCTCATAACATAGTGCATTGATGGGTTCAACCTCCTGATAACCTTATAAACAGCACACGCTGCTCTCCCCTGATGCCTCAGGTGCCACCAAAGCTTTGTCTAAACAACCCCAAGTTGGAGGTCATGGTAACACCATGTTTTTAAATCTGAAGCAGCAGAAAAATATGAYAATATTGAAATAGTTCTTTCAGGATTCCTGAGCCAAAGTGAAATACCTGATTTGGCCCATTTTAACCTGCCTCATCTCCTTAGGTTGCTGCAGTACCTTCAGTGGAGGTTGAGCACGGTGTGGGGCAGTCAGGCTGCTTCCAGCACCTAATGTTGCTGCCTGAATTGGATCCTGAAGGCTTTACTCAGCGTATCCATGGCTCCTAAGTCTCTATCCAAGGTTATGTACCCCAAGTCAGTGAAAGCAAACCCCTCCTTTGTCCCTCAGAGTGCCACAGCCTCTCTCGTGTCAAGCACTCCTTGCACGTGGTGTAAGGGGCTCCTTTCTGTGTGTGTGTGGTTTTGATCCTGCAGTCAAGAGAATTTCTTTCATTTCCTCTCTATTCAGCTATTACCAGGCAAGAAGAAATACTTGACACAGACTGAAAGCTTTTTATTTGAATTCCTGTGTAACCTTCTCTTTTATCAATTTGTCATTTTGCTGATATGCCTCTCATGCACTGAGGCATTTATTAGAATCATTATCAGAGAGYTCTCAGATTACTTTGTTGTCATGACAAACTGAGTTGTGCTATGCCCAGCTTGATGGATGGACTGGATATTTTTATGCTCTTCTGGAAGATAGAGCTTAGTGTTTTTGACACTCGTAGTCCTTCCTTGATATGTAAAATGAAGGCCAAGCACAAGTGCATTGTAAGAAACAGGAACTTCATTGGCATCAAAGAAAAGCACTAAGCTCCCAGAAGTGAAGTGTGAACTCAACACAGATCTAAACCTGAGGGTTTTTAAACATCTCATCAGTTTGTGGCAGGATGAATTACCTCTAAATTTAGCTGCCCAATAGCTTGACATTCAGTCCCTGCGAAGCAAAATACCACATCTGAACATGTGTCTAAGACTGTAGAGAGAACCCAAATGCCAACTTGAACTTCACACCAAGGCTTAGCTTCATCCTGATAAAGGTGAGATCAACACCTGAGCAAGTCAGCCCACACTCTTAGACCCCTTTAGACCCCATGAAGATTTTATCAGCCCACACAATAGAACTGAGCAAGAAATCCCCTGTCATCCTCAACCACAAACCTGCTTTTATTGCTGCAGATGGATCCCACCCAAACTGCACAGTGATGGTTCAGCTGTAGTGAGTCTGGTGTGGAGTGATGGAGGAGCCAAGGGCCTGGGAGAGCCATGGATCTGTTCATTCTTTTCTTYGTTCACCTGCCTGTGCCATCAAGGAACAACCCCGAGCAGCCAGCTCAGCCTCCTGCACTGCAGAGAGAGCAGGCCATGAAGAGTGAGAAGTTATCTTTGTTCCTTCAGTTCKCAAGGGAGCATAAAGAATATCTTTTATACACAAAGGGAAACTTTTAATTCCCCTTCTTATTCTCAATTTTTTAGCTCAAAGGAAAAATTCTCTGAGTGGTTCTGTCTTTTTCATATCTTTGTGAGAAAGATTCTGCCAGGAATATCTGGACATGAGCAGTGAGTCTGCATTTTTTTCACATTATCTCAGACTTTCTGAGGCTCTTTTTATACTTCTGTAAAGCTGTGAACCAGTGGGCTTGTACTGGATTTATGTCTTTGCCAACATTTCATTGGTTTAGGAGCTATTCTGATCATAAGTCTACGCATTTAAATTACAAAGCTGTTGGGCCAAATTCTATAAAAGACAGGTGATAAAATAAATGTTGTGCTTCAGGGTCATTATTGCTGTCTATAAAGTTATAGCCAGCATTGGGCAGACATCAGTGTCTACTTTCAGTTTCCACCCAAGGCCCTCTAATGCTGCTCTGCAAATGACAGAAGCAGTCAGTGAACTCAAGCTGAGTAGCAGCTGTCACTGTACCATGTTTCCCTTTTCCAGACATGATTCTGTCATGCTGGACAAAAAAATAACCTTCSTGATACACCCAGTTCATCATTCGTTTCTGCTGGATCCATATGCAGAATGCAAGCCTGGAAAAGCTCAGCAAGGAATTGTGAGGAAGAGTGATACAAGCAGAAGCCTGTCCTAAAAAGTTTGTGTCTGCCAGCTACAGAATAAGGGCTGGCAGAAGTAAGAAATAATCCTGAAAGTCGTGGCACCTTACTCGTCTCCACACTCCCTCCCCATTTCTCACACACCTGTCCCTATTTTAAGGGTAAGGTTTCATAGGAACTGTTTTCCAAGCTAAAGTATTCTMTAATTCAAAATAAAATATTCAGATGCTGCCACCAAAGATTGGCAAGCCTAAGCTCATGCTCATGCCAAAATAGTGTTACAACAAATGTAAAGCATCTCATCTCTCTTTTCCTTCCCYGTTTCTTCTGTTTAGCTCATTTGTGCTTTGGGACAAGCTTTTGGTATTAACATGTTCATCTGTGTGACACAGAGCAAATAAACCTAATGAGCACATAATATATTGAATAGTTATCATTCAATGACAGCATCTGTTGTATTATTTGATACAAATTATGGACACCTTCTCTGGTCCACCAGAAATAATCCAACTTTCATCTCTTCTGTATGTTTTTATACATTAACCATCCATGCAAGTTTTCTGTGATTTTTTTTCCCATGAGATATGCAAACTCTAGACTTTCTTAAACCTGAAAGACACTGTTCTTCTAAAATAGAGTTTAAAATAAATAAATGTGGCCTTCACAGTTTTGTTTGTGTGTTTGTTTTTGCCAGAATCATGAATATCTGCAAACATAAAAATGATATTACAAATGATCAATGAAGAATGCAGTACCTACACATATTTTATAATTTTTGGGACAGTATAGAAAAGAAAATAATCCCCCTACTACCTAACTCCATGCATTTCAAATTTCCTTTAAATTGTGGCAAACTAARCAAGAGGTTTTTTTACAGATATTATTGAGTGCAAACTGTTTGAATAGCACAATGTTTGATAAACATCAGCTCACTGATTTATTCTTACAGATAAACTTCAGTGCAGCTAATGGATTAGACATTACTGAAATACGGAGGAACTCAGCATTTACTGATGAGCTGAGTCCATTAGTCCTAAATAAATTACAGAGTATCAAATGCATAGAGATAATTAATCATGGTATATTTATAGTGTGTAAAAAGCTCATGGTGACTGTTCATAAATACATTTTTAATTTAAGTTAGAGAAGTTATGGGGGTCAAACCACTATAAAGAAATCATTGCAAACTTTTTTATTATATAATTCCCAGATAATATTATTTACAATTTGAGCACCAAGGGACTCTGACATGATTCGCGATGCTGGGTAATAGATGAATTTGTATAATGCAACCTCAGTCCTAAGSAGTTTACCAATTACTATGGCAAAGCATTAAAACATTTGTTTTCAGTCTTCAATAGATACAGGAATTCACGTTAACCTGCAAAAGATGCTTCAGTTAATCTAAATTAGAGCCCATTTTCAGTGAGGAAAAGTAGTATTCATCACTAGAATTGTTTCTACTGTCAATAGTGATAATACATGGCAGTTCTGAGCCTCCAAGTTCTTTACCAACATTAGGTAATAAACCTCCTATCATCATAAAATCACTTTCAGGCAGGTGAATATTTGTTTTACTCATTACTTAAGGAAATAAAAAAGAAATATGAGTTTGTGGAGGAGGAAATCATTCCAAGAAATCACAGTTAAAAAACAAGGTGACTGTTAACCCTACATTAACTATCATGTCATGCCTCACAACATCAGGACACAAATGTGTTATAGTGAGATTTAAATATGCAGCCCACCAAGTACCCTTTAATATCAGATTTATGAGAAAGACCTTGTGTGTCAGAAGGCTTTTCTGGTTTAGTTTGGTCATGGTTCTGGGGTTTTTTCTGCTCTGTGACTTGATCTAATAAGATATATTATCTTTCCTTGCAAAATTAATGTCACTTATTTAGTGACACCTTTCAGCCCTTTGTAAGAGAGGTTGGTCTTAGCCTGCCCCACTCATAGAGGTCCCTCATTAGAAAAATAAAATGCAACATGTGCAGACTGAGGTAATGGCCTAAAACTGGGAGCAGAATATAAATTATTCCATTCAATCTGTTTTTCAGCATACTGGGGGAAAAAAATAAAAAATAATAATATTTAAAAAGAAGAAGTAGATATAAAAGGGTCAAATCACCAGATAAATTTTCTATTAATTACAAGCTGTATGATTCAGTGGAATATCAGTCATTTTTGCACTTCCTTTTGGAATGATCCTCTCTGCACTCATGGTATGCCCTGACACCACCTAACAAAGCTTCCACCTCAGGAAAACACTGTTCCTTTTCAGTTTGGCTTGAGATCTCTTGCAGTTTCCAAAACTGTGTATCCGTGTGCTTTTTGATTTGTAGTTTGGTATTGTGCAATGAGGATCAGGTTTTTTTAAAAGTCATGATACACGTCCCAGATCCTCAGCTGCTCTGGACAGGAGCAGTTCCATTGGTTTGAGTCACATTTCAGGGTGAACTCCATCTATAGGGTTAATGCATCACTAACACAGGCAGAAGTTTCTTAAGCTTTGTATGATGAAATTAATGAAATTAATATGAATGAAATTCAGCTGGCCAGGGTCTTGAGGAGGATTTGTTTCACCTTTTTTTTCAAGCCATTAAATGTTTACCCATCTCTAAATCTAACAGGGAAACACATCTCCCATAAAATTGTGTTCTGTTTGTTCAGATTAAAAGGTTTTGAGGACACCCAGCTCCTTCCCATCTACCAGATCCTTGAAGACTAAACTCACCCTTCTCCTTCTTACTTTAAAGCCCAACAACTTTCCTTGGCTTCAAGCAGTGGAACAAATTCAACACATTCCTCTCTCTGACTGTAGAAAAGGCTTCTGATACAAATATGGATGAGAAATCTCATTTAAAAATATCACCAGGGATCATTGCCCCCCTCTAATCATTGTATCAGCTCATGTAACTGGACAAAAACTCAGAAGCATTTAAAGTTTTCTTCCAGGTCATGAACCAAGTGTTTGACTGAGCCAACAAGCATAAGCATTTATACTTCTTAAATCTCTACTTTGAAAAACACCTGCAGAGTCATTTTTCTTTTCTTTTTTCTTTCCTCCTTATTCCATAAATAGCAACCAAAAAACTCATTGTACTTCAGCTGCAGACCTTCTTGATACCTGTTTTTGGGGAGCATTGTCAGGCCTCAGAGTTTGGAAAAAGTGCCCAAATACTCTGTTTTTCACAGTGCTTCAGAGTTAGAAAGGTACCATCCTCTTTCAAAAAATGCTGTATTTTCTCAGTCTGATTTCATAAGAATTTGTTAATGAGACATGTTGAGCTAGATTTATGAAAATACTGAAATAATTTGAAGATGCAGTCAGTTGTTTAAGATATCAATAGGCTACGTTGTGCTGGCTAATTAACAAAAGTAAATGTAGCTATTAGTTAAAAATTCCCATAAAAATCCCTATGAAGGTAAGTAAGTGCTTTCAAGACATTAATTTCTGTGAGTTTTTCTTTTTCTTAAGGGCCTAGCAAAATCTAATACAGTAAATATAGAAAAGCAATTACGTTTCATTTTCCATATAAAAAATTAAACTGCTTTGGGTTCTTGAGTCCTTAACTTTCATTTATTCAAACTGTCTGCCACTGAAGAATGATTTTGAAGGACCACATTGATCACCTTGTGGTTTGGCCAGGAATCTGTTTGTTAAAAAGCATGAGAAAGCAAGTAGTTAGCAAAAGCAATTTTTCACTTTGCTGAGGCCCTATATTTCACAAGGAAAATGCTTCAGGGGCTTTGACACCCTCACTTTCCCTGCATCCAAACAGAAAATGAAGTTCAGGAAGGCTCTTGACTGTTCTAAAAGGAAGGTGCATCCGAGGGAGAAATATATTAACTAATAGATGGCTTGATTTCATGTAAACACTGAGGATTTACATGTAAAAAGGATATAAAAGTACTCGCTCTTATCAAAGTGCTAAGGCTGCCAGGTTGCCGTGTGCTCCACACAAAGAGCTGTGTTCTCATTACCTTTCCTTCCCAGTAAGGGACAAACCACAATGTCCCTCCCTGGAAAGCCTCATGCCATCCTTAAAATACAGTTGTTTGGTTTTGGTGTTGGATTTATTTCAATTTCTTGTCCCTTCACCTGCTCATCAGTCGAGGTACCTGTAACCCACAGGCCAGGCTGCAGCCTGGGGATTTTAGATACCTGTTGTGTATCTAATGATTTCAGGCTTCACAGGCAAATTGCAAGAGAGAAGGCAGAAGCAGTAATTCAGAAAGCATAGCTGAGACCACGTCTTTTCTTCTGAGAAAAGTAAAATCACTTTAAAAAATTCAGTCTTATAAACAACAAAATTACTCATGAACATGTATTGGATCTAGTAAATTGATTTTGCTGGGGAAAAAAGTGTGAAAGCATTGAGGTTTTGAAAGTGGCAGTTAACTTTTTCTGAAATAAAACTTTCAGTTTTATAAATGCTGAAACAAAATCTTTCACATCAGAAATGCTGAAACGTTTTGCATTGACATTTCCAGAGCAAGCCTTCTGAGTTTCCAGTTTACCATGGAATATTTTCATTAAAAATTAATGCCTAATTTTATTTACTTAAGTTATAGGAATTGAAGGAAGAGGTTAAAGAAGGATAACTCATGAGAAGACATAGATCATTTCAGGCTGAACAGCTTAGATGAAGAAATCCATTAGTTGTTTAATGCAGTCACGGGGCTATTTTACAGCCTCAGACTTACAAAACAAGCTTTGCATCCTATGTGGGATGATAAAACAACCTTATCAGAGGTATTCTGAAAAAATGGGGGGTTCCAGATTCATTTCATCCTGGAATTTTTAAACATGGACAAGAAGAATGGAAATGTCACAGACATGGATAATTTATGTCTCCTCAAATACCCCAGTGGTATGAAAGGATAAGCATTGGCGTTTTTCAGAGAGCAAAATGCTGCTGAGCATCTTTCTCAGGAGAAGCTGAGCTATTGAACAGGAGGGCAGAAAGGGAGACTGGTCAAGGCATATGAGCTGGCACAACCTTCTCCTGGGCCAGTCTGGGCTGCTCTGTGTGCTCTGTGTGCTCTTAGAGGAGGGTGATGGCAGCAGGAAAGATCACTGGCTCTTCTCTGAAAACTGCCTGAGAGTGAGCATGTGGAATTATCTGTCCCAGGCAGCAGCTGTAAAAGCTGTTAGAGGAGTAGCAGCAGTGGCAGCTTTGATACCAACAGTAAGAGTGGTCCAGCATTACATTTACTGTCATAGATTTATGGAATAGTTTGGGTTGGATGTAAGAAGTTGTTACAAATGAGAGGAAGAAATGAGGACTGTGGGGCAAAGGATATTTCAGAAGGCAGGCAAACATTTTGATTTTTAGATATAAGTTTAGATATAAACTCACTGTATTTAGAGTGTACAATATGTTCAGGGCTCTCTCAGAAATCTCATGGGCCAGGTGTCGGAAGCAGGAAAAGCAAAATATTGTGCAAAAGGAGAAGAAACATTATCTTTTCCAAAAATATGTCTGAAATTCTGGAGGCTGGGATGAAAAAGGTTTCTGGGAATGGTTAAAGCCTTTCATGCAGAAAGAGGAGAACCCCACATACCCCTGCTAGTAGGTGCAGAGAGGATGGCAGTAGGAAATGCTTAAATAAATGTTACCTAGTGAAGCTCATGTTTGGTGAGTCAGATGCTGTTGGAAGATTCAGGGGGATTATCCACATGTTGCTACTGCCCTTAGTACTGACCATCAAATTAAGCTTCACTCCTTAAAATTACTCTAATTCATTCTGTAAGTGTCAAACTAACCAGATTTCCCATCCCATGAGACTGGGCTGACAGGGGTGGTGTTGCAGGAATCATTGTCTTTCATTAGCACCTCCACAGGCTTCCCTTGGTCACCTCACAGTGCCTTTCCTGGCCCTTGCCTTTCCTTGCCTGCTGCCCCTGAGGTGGCAGAAGCACCTTAGGAGCAGTTCCCACATCCTGTGAGGTGTCAGCTTCCTCTACACGGAGCTTACAGCTACTTGGATGACAAAAGGCTTAGGGCAAGGTAGCTACGGACAAAAGCAGGTTTTGCTAAACTCCTGAAATAAATTGCCTGCCTTTTTTAATCCAGTTTGTTCTAGAGTCACCAGTCTGCCCTAATGGGATGGGATGAATTGCTGCCTTCATATAATTTCCTCACTGCCTGCCTTTTGCTTTGAGCATGAGAAGATTCTCTCTGTTAATTGTTCTCTAAACTGAATTTTGTAAAACAAGTAAATCCTATTAGAATATCTCATTCTCCTCACAATGCAAAATATAGCTATTCAAGTCTGTTCCAATACCCTTGTAATCATTGATCCAATAAGTTCAAAGTCTGACTTTTCTTTTTCCTTAAGCAGATATGCTCAATGTAATGAAATATCTTGTTCTGTAATAACCAGCTGTTATCTTAGTCTTCCTCCCAGCAGAGCTTGTTTCTAATACCAACAAGGGATTTTCCACCAGCTTAATTATTTGATCTCATGATTCTGAAAGTGTTTGGAAGAAAAGCAGAGGGAAAAGTAAGCTGGTGTGTTTACTTTAATGGAAGAAGGAATGTTTTGGAAAACTAAGCTCTGGTGACTTTCTAATTCATTTAATTTTCTGGATGATAGGGCCTCCTTAATTTGACCATCTGTTTATTAGTGTTTGAATATGGATGAAGATGGGAAGGATGTGTCTTTTCACTCAAGGAAATGGAAGTGTGCAGAACCTCTGATGGAAACTTAAGTCACATCCTGAAAAAAAAACTAAACACAAACCCAAAAGCAAAAAAAACCCATGACACACTTAGCTTTGTTTATTGTCTTTTCTGCAAGCTCTAGACTTTGTTCAATCATGCATTATGTTCACATCCCACCCCACAAACAGCCTTGGATTCTCTCTGGAATTAAAAAATGTGATTTCCTGCTTTAGGTCTTTTGTTCTAGGCAGCTGAATGGCAGTGCTCTGCCACCAGAACACTGAGGGGTCCTTTGCAAACTGATTCAGCACCAAGGCTGCAGGACATTCCAGTGCAGGGAACTCTGCTGAGTGTGAGCTCTGCTGGAGTTTCCTCCTGTGGTCAAGATTAGCTTCTCACTGAGGAAGGAGAATGTGTCCCTCCTTTTAAACTCTACAGGTTTGGATGAAGTCAGTTATCAGCAAGGGCCCGTATCACTCTGAAAATCGGTTCAAAGAGAGCAGGTAGACTTTACTATCCACACCTGGTACATGACTGCTTCCTTTCTCCATTGATTACAGGTGGAGCTTAGAGAACCCTCTTACAACAAATACCTGTTCAGAACTTGCCTAAATTTAGAAGGAAAAGCTCGAACACCTCTACCAGACATCATATCAGTTGTACCGAAACCAATGTTAAATCTGATTTAGATGTACTAATTATAGCCCTTTTTTCCTTTCTATAATTTCATGTTATTCCTCATCAACCAAATAGCCCATGTGAGTCTGTGGAGCCTCAAGGAAATCAGTCCGATCCTGCCAGCACACTTCAAATAAATGTCAGACCCAGAATTTTGAATCAAAGCACCATCAAATTTGAAGTAGCTTTTTTAGGTAAGAAGAATAGGAAGGTGCCTTGGTGTCTCCTGTCTCAGTGTCTTCCTCGCTTTTCCAGTTCAAGCAAGAAGGAAAAGCATAATTAAACACTTAACTAGAGAAGGATACTCTAGTTCAGTCTTCCAACAGGAGCCATGAGCACAAAAATTATATTTTAAAATACAGCATAATTTTGTGTGATGTAGTAACAAAGACTTGCTGGAGACCATCCAAGATTATTTTAGCCTCACACTTGTATAATTAACTTAAAACAATTAAGGATTCACAATAGTCTAAGACATCACTAGAAACTTCCAAGCTTTCATTTTATTCATTAGGTTGTTTTGTAGGGAACTAAGAAGGCCTTTTTACAAATATGGGTTCCCAAGACAAAATAGCTGAGCTATTCCTCACATTCCCTCCATACATTCTTCCTCGTGTGCTTGTGCTCTATATCTGCAATGGCTCTCAAACAGCAGTTGCTCACCAATTGCAAATATTCCAAGATCAATTTTGAGGGCAATAAATCTTTCACACCATGAAAACAGGTTTTTCAGTGTTAGCCACCTGCTCCACATAAAAGAAAAACCTGTTACTGCGATGCAGCAGGGAGAGCATGAATCCCATGAAAACAGACCCATTTGATTTTCTAGTAAAAGTACAAACAGGAATGTAATTTCACTGGGTTTTACAGGTCGTACCTACACAGTTATTTGTTATCCAGATACTGCATATGGAGGGTCAGCCTGTCGCAAAGCTTTACTTAATACCAGAGATGTGAGGTTGCCTTCACTGAGCATCCTTCTGCACAGAGATCACCAAAATACACAGCAGTGGAGTGTGCCAAACAGCACAGAATATAAACCCCAAAAAATGCAAAATAGAGCAATATCCAAATTACAGCCTGSTTTCCAAAGGAAGCTTGTGCTCAAACTGTAGCTCATCTGGTGATCATCTAGTTTGGTGTTCAATTCATGGAAGTTCAGAGTTATTTGAGCTCAAATATGCATCAAACCCCCCCAAAATGTGTCCTGGAAACAATTAGCTTTTGCATTAAACTGGCTTTTTAATGAATGAGGGACAAGATAATACTGTAATGCTTTTAACTTTATCCCTGTGTCTGAGTAGCTATGGGCAAAGGTTACAAAGTGAGCTGGGTCATTAAACTGCAGAAAGAGGCAGCCATATTTTTCTTATTTTAATGAAAATAAAATGCTTGATAGAAACAATTCTTTGGAAAATTAAATAAAACAAATGTTAACCTAATACATAGACAAAACAGATATATTAGATTAATAGTTTAGCCACTTTAATGAATTTAGAATTAGTATTTACATAAGAAAATTCTTGCAGTTGGAGAAAAAGGTTGAATAAGTAAAACAATTTTGTTTCCACATTTTCTTTAGTTCTACTAATACTTGTAATGATGAAAGTTCCGTAAAGGGAAGAAAATGAAACACTTCTATTAAAGACTTTTTTTTCCATAACTTGAACTACATTTATTAATTTGCTTAAATTCTCCACATTATGAGTACCTGGATCCTCCATAAAAGGGAAAAAGTGCTTAGTTCTAATCCCGCAGATATTGAACTGCTCACAGTTTACTCAAATCTCACTGATTTAAGACCAAAGCCTGTTTGTATTTTCTTAGATCCAGCTAGTCTTAGGAGCTTAAATAAAAATGACAGAGAGAGACAAAAAAATAGAAGGGGAGGAGGACTTAAAAGCTTTATTTAGAGCTTATTTAACGTTGAAAATTCAGAATATGAAGTATTGAACCAGCTGCAGTCATTTATTATATTTCCAGCCTTTTACTATTCCAGGAGCTCTTCACTTCCTCTCTACCTTTAGGGAATTTTTGGCAATCCTGACGAGAATTTCAGTTTCAACATTGTCTATTTGCAACATCTGATTTTCTTTTTAGAACCTATGAAAAGATGGTAATTTCTGCACTTCAGCTATCGAGAGAAACTGTCACCAAATAGATATTTGCTGACGTAAGGACCAGTAAGATTTAATAAAATTGAAAGCACTCAGCAGATAAGTCCTTCAGTGTCTGAGTTCCTTCCTGAAATCTGGGAGGTGGACACTGTCCCGGGACAGCACACAAATGTTTGTTCAGATAGGTACAAAACAGAGCATGATATAACACAGTGTGAAGTAAATTAACTTTATCCCAGTCAAAACCAGTACAGTTATGTAAAGGAAATTTGGAATGGCAATGGAAATCTTTATAATAATGAGAAAATGCTCAGTTTCTGTGGTCATTACTCTTTTTTTGCACATTCTATCATTCCCTTATTTCTGTTACTTGCAGACTTTGAACAAACATCTGATTTCTCTGGATAATGGCAGCTCTTTGCCCTCTGGAATTTGGTGTGACTGTGTTCAGCAGAGAGGCACTGCTCTTTCTTACATTTGCAATGTGGTCATATTTGGAATCGCATTTTTTTAGGCTGAATGAGAAATTAGAGGAGGAAAAGGAGAGATAGACGTTATTGGCCACATGGAATAAAAGCATCCCTGTTCTCTGTTGCCCTTTTCTGGTTTGTACCCTGAAAGCTGAAGTTACTCAGATGCTCTCCCTTTCAATTATGTTGATAAATGTAAAGGATAAAGAGCTACACAAAATTATCTCTCCTGCTTCTAGGATTATGATTTTGGAGGATCTGCTCCACATCAGACAGTGCTGCCTGGAGAATGGAGCATTCTCCAGGCTACAGCTTCCTTGGGTTCATCTTCCAGTTTTTCCACTGCATCCTGGCTCACCTGAGGTAAGAGAGTCTCATCTTCCATTTTTGCCACAATTCTATGTAAAATGACACATCAAATTTTTTCCCACTTCAGGGATTTGGAGAATTGTACAAATTCCTTGATAAATGATGTTTCCTGATCACTGAGGACTCATCAGGTGTGTGGGATTACCCAGAGAAAGGCCATTGCCACCTGTCTCACTCTTGGGTGTATTTATAGCCAGGGTTGGACATCAGAAGGATGAGCCTTCAGGAACATGTGAAGGTAGAAGTGCTTCCCTCCTCCCACTCAAACACTGGGTGATTCATCCTGCTATGTAAATCAGCCATTGTGAGAATTCTTTAATCTTGAGCACTTGCCCTAGTTTCTCATTTCTAAAACCAGCTCTACGTTGACATGAAGAGAACTCTTTCATCCAAATTCCTCTTCTGTGGGCAAAGTTTGTGCGCCCAACGCGCAGCAGAAGTAGGGCGATGCTAAATAGCCTATTTCCCCCAGTAAATCAGTATTTTTAGTCAGTCAATATTTTTTAGTACAGCGTCATGAGGACAGACATCACTTCTCATGTATCTTAACACACCTTTCCCCTTCCTCTTCCTTTTTCCTGGGTTCAACTGCACTCCTGAATTCTCTCCTCCTCCCCTCCAGCAGCACAGGGAGGATGGGGAATGGGGGCTGTGGTCAGTCCATCACATTGTCTCTGCTGCTCTCCTTCATCCTCAGGGGAGGACTCCTCAAACTCTTCCCCTGCTCCAGCTTGGGATTCATCCCACAGGAGACAGTCCTCGTGGTCTGAAGGAAGGTGTAGCATGCAGTTTTCTGCCTCAGCTCCCATTTTTCTTCAGTTGCTGGTCTGAAAACACACCTTTCCTTGCTTGCCCTTTTAATCTTGGTTTTTGGTGTTATTTGCTTTATTATTTAGCTCTGCAGTAGATTTCTTGACACTTCACTAGAAAACTATGCTCAGTTAAATAAGCGAATGAAAATAGTTTTTTTTTTCTCTCTGAATGACCGTGTGGCTTTCATCATGTAGCTGACAAGTGAAATATGACAGCAAATAGATACTATGACCCAATAATACATAATAATTCAGAAAATTTAAATGGATATAAAATTACTCTCCCTAGAAGTAACCCCCAATTAGTAATTACAGCAAGTGTCATTCTCTCAAGAAAAATAGTCACTTCATTTGCAGAGAGTAGCAACAACTCTTGGGAATGTGGATTATGTGTATATTTCCTTAATTTATTCCCTTGGACATTTCCAATTGGATATTTTTGGACACATATTGTTATTGTTATTATTAGTAGTATTATTATTATTGCACAAATTTTAGTGTTTTTTAATTTTTATTTTTATATCATGCTTAATTTATCCTCTAGGTTGTCTGTACTGGCATGGGTAAACAATACATTTCCCTTCCAATTTATCCTCTAGGTTGTCTGTACTGGCATGGGTAAACAATACATTTCCCTTCCCTTGCTTAGTATCCAGTACCCTTGCCAGACATAGCAACTGCAACTCCAAATACCTGATGTCTCTCCTAAATCCTTGTTAATATTTCAAATATGATCCAACTTCCATAGAAAGTTTTAAATTAGGCTTTAAAAGCTGGACCTAAAAAAATTTCAAACCAGTGGACAATGTACTGTGATATACAATAACCATCTTGCATTTTGTCCCTATGCAATTTTGTTTCCTGATTTTTACATCCATTTCATGACACAGGATTCTCATGCATTGAAAAATATAAATGCTCAGATTTAGCAATGAAAATATTCATATCTCATATTGATTTTCACRTTCTCTGCAAAGGTTATATCATCAGTGAGGTGTGTTTTCCATAAACTCCCATCACTGATTCTGGTAACAAATCTCCTGTTGCTTTTATAGCATTATCATGTTATGATTTCTCCACAATTGACTTTGAGGTCTTATGTAGAAATATATTACCGAGATATATCACTCTCTGAAGAACAAGGTACTGGGCAAAATGAGATTTCTTTCTGATCCACTCCTGGCCAAGCCTGAATTTTCAAGGGATTCTGCTGGAGACCACTCCTCGTTTCTTCTGTCATTGTTTTCCAGGAATATATCTCCTGAACTAAGCTGATCTAAGGGAAATCGTGTTGATTATGGAACTATTTTTGGTCTTTTGGGAGAAGTCAGTGCAGTCTAAGTGCTGTTCAATTTACACTAAATATTTCCATGTCTGATGGTTCGTGTCTTTATTAATTCCTGAGGATCCTCATCATCTTTCTTATGACCTGATCTACTTCCAGGGAAATTAAATGACTTCCTGATAGCCAGGGATCTTTCAAGCAGGTGGAAGTTATCCATAGACAGATCAGCAAGTTTTTGGGTGAGTTGGAGCAAACCTGTACATTATATAGTCTAAAAGAAGATGTTTTCTCCACTTAAACTCATGAAAATAAAGGGCAAAAAGGCAAATGGATGGCAGTGACATAATTTTCTATCACATTAATTTTTCTCATTTTGATTTACAGTGAAAGCAAACATCAGCATCATTGGAGCATTAATTCAGTGGTGTAAAGACAGGATTGTAAATGTTATTTGAGGTGCTACAGACATCCTGTCCAGACTGCAGCTGCCACTCCAGAGCAGCTCCTCTCATTGCTTTGTCATATCTATCAGCCTAATAGAAGTATGTTTAACGTCCCAGGGCATATGAAATGGTGTAAAACACCTACATATAGACAGATGAATTGTTCCATAAAGAACTAAAAYAAGCTACCTTGTTAAAATGATTTCCATTTAACATGTGTTCTTGTGTAGGGCAAGGTGTGTTCTCACCTCCCTCACTTCAGGAAATTGGTGACACCCCCTGGGAAATTCTCTCTGTTCCCATCCCKATGGCTTCTCCCTCGTGTCACTAGTAAGCCTTAGCTGTGTCTCTTAAAAGGTTTACTGTCAATTCCCAGGAGGAATTCAGAGGATATTTTGAACTAATCCCCAAGTCTCTTGTCTGTTATACTCCTCCCAGTCTGGAGGTGAGATCTCTGCGGAAGAAAAACACAAACCACATCTGTCCCTCCTGTAATCTCACACTGTTTTTCCTGCAGACTCTGGCTGGTGGGTTTATATTTTGCCTGGTGTTTTCTTCTCTTCCACAGTGATCTGATGTCATTCTTATTAACACTGTATTTTCTGAAATCACCAAAGGTAATCTGATTTATGTCATCTGAGGATTTAGCCCATCAGTTCTCATAAACCGTATTTCCAACACACTTTGAAAACTTTAATCCCGCTAATCTGCTGAAAGCAGGATGAAAAAAGTTTCCATTTTCAAAAAAAATAAAAGTTCTTATTCATTCCCCAGTGAGGTTAAGTGATTTCTGGATTACACCAACACCACTGAGAAGAGAGGAATGTCTATAAATACCCTTTCAATCAAAAACATTTATCACTGCAATTCTAAGACCACATTTCATAGTTTAGTTTCTGTGTTCTTGGTTTGCTTTTTCTCCTCTCTGTAAGGAGATACTTTAGTCTCTCAAGAGAGACTTTAGTATTGTGGGACCCTGTATGATGAACTGGATCAAAAGTTCTAAAAGGAAATCTGCAGCCCAGCAGACTCCATTCCCCTCTGGTCACATAAAAGTTTGTCTTTCATCCCACAGGGCATTTTATATCTTAGTTTGACCCACACAGATTTTTCTACCAGGCTCTCCCCATCTATGTCTGAGCACCTTCCAGTGCTGCAGTAGGCAAGAGAGTTAAAATCTATCAGGTTGGTTCTCTCTTCCTCTCACTAGGGTGAAAATTACTCAGCAATGAAGAATCTCAGATGGGAATATATATATAAAAATATAATTAGACACGCATTTGTCACTTGAAACAAAAAGTAGCAAGGAATGCAATGGTCTGTGATTTCTCTGGGAATTTATTCCACGTTCTTGTTAGATTGCTAAGTGAGGCCAGTAAAGACAATGGTCTATGGTCACATCAATGAATAGACACCTCCTTAGGCAGTSTCAGCCTTCATAAAAGATGTTGCAATACATCTGTTGCCACCTCAAAACCTTAAGGGCCTCATTGTGAAGCACAGATATACATACATATACATACATATATATATATATATATGTATATATGTATATATTTAACAAGCCATGGCTGTAAATGTAACAAATTCATCTGAAGAAATGGGCTTTTTTTTTTTTTGCTTCTCTTCTTTCCCCTCAATCAGAAAATTGAGTGGCAAGGGTCTGATTTCATGGACCCATTTTTCAGCATTAACATACAATTTCGGAAAACCAATGTGAAAAATTACTATCGAAAGTTCAGACTAAGGGTAAAAAACTCCATATCTTCATGGAAAGAAAAAAAAAAAGTAAACCATCATCTTACTGATGCTTTTAAAAAACAAAGAAGAAGAAAAAGCAGTAGGGAAGTTATTTAGAAATATATTTTTGCTGTTTTGTTTTGTCAGTAAAATGACAAGTTTTCCCTTCACATCCCCTGCAGTCTCTGCCAGTTCCACATCCTTGTATTTCATTCACAGCCAGTGATTATGTTTACATGGTCTTAAAATGTCGTGACTGAAGTCAGAGCCAGTCATGCAGTTAATTTAAAAACTGACAGATTGTATAAACTTTATTAAACAAAAATAAGGTTTGCAACAGCAATGCAGAGGACTTTGTTGCTACGAGCAAGCCATGCTGAAATACATGGGAGTTTTATGTTCTGTCAATTCAGTGTTTATTTCTTCAGAATTTTCTTTCTTTCCTTCCTTGCCTTTTTTCTCATAAATGATTAACACTAAAACCAAAACAAAACAGATTAATAGTTGAAAAACAAGAACAAAGAAGCCTGGTTCAATCAAATTTTACTGCAAAATTTCTTTTCCTCCAAATGTTTTTTGCCATATGTCCACTTGATGTGCAAAATTATTGTTTTAATAGGCCAGACTTCAGAATTTCAAATMCTTTGGCAGCCAAGACCATTTAAATTCTATTGTTGTTCCTCAGTCCCAAGACAGAGCRGCCTGGAGATTTAGGAAACCTGGGTTCTGGTAATGACCTAACCTCTAAATTTCACATCAGTTTGGGTAAATCACTTATTTGAGGCTGATTTTCCTTTCTTTCTTCATCTGTCTCATGCAATCCATTTGAGCTATTTTTCTGTTYAACAGGGCCTGCTTTAGAAGTCAGAGCTCAGGAGTGAATACACATCTGAGMTCTCCACTCCCTTTCCCCCAGAGACTGTCACAGATCTTTCCCTCGGTCTGGCACAGCACCTTTACTGTGTCAGCTCTCACCCTGCCCTCCAGCCACATGGAACTGGATGCACCAGTCCCAACACAGCTTTTCCTTTCGTGCACACTAACATTTCAGTGCTCCCACATATATAAATATACACACAAAAATACAAACCAGCAATTTAAACAGCATTCGGTATTTTCCTCRCCTTGCCCAATATTAATATTCAAAATTAATAATGAGTTTTAATATAAAAACATATTAAATGTTAATGTTAATAGTAATCTGGCTCCAACTAAGAATGTAATAAAAAGGAGTATAAATGAAAATCGAGTGTAATGATATCCTGGTAGTGCAGTACAAGTCACTGCATCATTTGGAGGTGAGCTAGAGGGATGCCACCAGAATTCTTTCATTATGAGCTAAGTYCAGTTTCATCAAGGTCTGAGACAAAACCTCTTGCTCAGGATGAGAGTGGAGAGCACACAAATGGGCAGTCACTCTGCAGAGACAATTAGTTATTGTTAAACTCACAAAGAATCACCCCAAATAAAACAGGGGGGAGTTTTTTGAGATAGGCATTATCTGTATCCAACCATTCAGGAAGAGGCATTGCATGCCTCAATTTGGAAAACACATTATAGGGAGAAAACAGAGCAAATTATATGGAAGAAGCTGTTAACAGTGATGGGAACACAAAGTTATTTAGCCATCCATCAGAGTGTGGATGCATGCTTCCCTGAGCAAACCACAACCTTCCCAAAGTGCTGCTGCAAATACAACCCCCTTCTTAACTGTTGCATGATTTCCAAGCAATATACCACTATAATGCTCAGCATCATAAACATTTTTATTGCTCCGAGTCCTGGTGAAATCTATGACACCAAAGCCCTGTTTATTGCACTTGGACCTCGTGCATTATGGAATTGCTGCCTCTATTGATCATAAAACAGGGTTCTGGTCACAGAATATATACCAGCAGGCATTTGAGCCTTAGTCTGCTGCACCTTCTTAGGCAGTATTACCACCATTTATCCTTACTCTGCAAAATTCTATTAAAATCAATAATGCAAGCACCTCACTCACCAAACAGAGTGTGCCTCGTAAAGATTGCCTGCAAAAGCCTTCCATATATTACCCAGCAAGTTGCCTTTATGAAATATACATGTGACCAAATTGCAGACTTAATGTTTTATGTCTCTTTTATCTTCTTTCTGTAAAAAGCAGAGAGAACTGAAGCGTACAAGCAGGCTTCCTGTTTACCTATCAAAAGCTGGAAATCCAGGGTATTTATAGGACTTAAAAGCAAACYGGTAAATAGAGGTAAAAACTGATAAATCAGGTAAAAAGCCTATATGGATAGGTCTGGTCTTTGCACCACAGGTTTTTATCAAAAAACCTATTTGCAGAACTATGAAAAACAGCCAATGGAATCCACCTTTGGTGAGCAAACCAGAATTTAGGATGGAGGAGATTTTGAGGACTCCTCCAGATCACCTACACAGATATTCACACATTCTTTAGAACAGAATATACTTTATTTATGCTAAAATTGACACTTTTTTCCTAGACTTTGCTTAAAAATCACTGTAGATAGGGATGGTCTCTCAGAAATCTAGTCCACTGCTTCATTACCCTTAAAGTTATAAAGGTTCTTCTTAATGTTCAGACTAAATATCCCTTGCTTTAATCCAAGCCTGTTAAAACTTGCACTCTGTGAAGCAGACATGGGGAATTTATGGCCTCCTTCTTCTCAGCCACCTCTTATGTACTGGAAGATAATTCCCACATCTCCCTTTGGGCTTCTCTACTTTTGACTAAGAAAATCCAAATCTTTCAGGGAAGGTCTTAGCACAGGTGCCTGAAGATTTGGTTATGCCAATTTTCAAAGAGGAAAATTCCTTTGGAAAAAAAAAAGAGTAACATGGTGTGMACATCAGTCCCAGATGATGATCCCAGGTACCAGGGCTTTGAAGGAACTGGGTGAAATGTGTACAGCAAAGCCTAAGGAGATTGTTGCTGCTGTCATCCTGCAAATGAGGAGAATTTTTGCATCAAACCAGCTCTGCAGAAGGAAAGGAAAGGATGGAGAGCTGTGATCTTCAGATGCAGTTTGCCCTTCTCCTGAATCTTTCCTCCATGCTGGGATTTTTCCCTCCAGAGCAKCGCTGTGATTACTCCTGGCAACGTGAGCTCACGAGGACAATTTACACAACTCCTCATTCCCCAAATATTTTAAATATTTCAGGTGGGTGGGAAGCCAAAGAACCAGGGACTTACCTGCTGAACATGGATACAAATGCAGACAAAAATTGACGYTTGCAGGGCTTAGCAACACATTTTCCTCCTCCCTAAACCCCCAGAATCTGGCTTCACATCCTTGAGCACCATCTACTGGCTTCCCCTCTGCCGACTGGGTACATCTAAACCAGCAGGCACCGTGTTTGTCCCACCAGCACATTGCAGGAGCTYGGGGTGGGGAATAACAGACAGCTCGAGACCAGCCCGTAAGTTGGAGTCTGTCTCTGTAAAATGTTTGTCAGACGATTTTGAGTAATTAACAAYTTCATAATAATCAAAGTCTGTGTCTGGACAATTTTCAGAGAGATAATAAGGCTTAACTGAGCCAGTAAATTATTTGCTGCGAACAGTTCAACCAGCTGTACGCTGTGTATTGCAGATTCCACCCTTTCTGTTTCCTCAACTCGAGCGACAGTTCTTATGTTAAAATGATGAAATAAAGCCTAAATCCCTAAAAATAATAATTAAGCACTAGGGAGCAGTAAACAAGCATAATAAAGTTATCAGTAAACAGCTCGTTTCTAGCGCAGTAAGAAAAGCGTGTAGCTCAATTTTCAAATCTTTTTCATCATTTGCTTTCATTGGATGGTTTCCAGATTCTCTGTATTTTCCTTCCAGATAATCACTGACAAGCTAGAGATCACATCTTACTTTACTGATCCTGTTCTGCAGAATCCACAAGTAAAGCATTATACAGGAATGACATGGATGAAAACCCACAGTAGAAACAAAGAGAGTGAAATAATTCAAGAAACTCTCAGAGTTTTACACCAGAGTCTCTCTTCTTATTGTGCCACAATCACACAGGTTCTTCCATGTGTCTGGTCTTCCATTTCTATTTGTGACCCTGCAGAGTTCAGTGTGGAACTCATTGCAGCAACGGAGCGAGATTTCCAAATGAGATGGAAATGCAAGGCAGAAATAGCATCTTTGAATTTTGTCTGTAGTGACACTTCCATGTTCTTACTCTACAGCCTAGATTCAGATGCAAATCGTGCATTTTCTGTGCTGCAAAGCACTTGTTCTTCAGCCCTCTCTAATTTCTGGAGCTTAAATTCACTTCCAAATCAAAGATGTAAGGGAGGAAAAACGACCACAAAACACTCATATCTGTCATTTTTATACCTCAGGAAAGCGAAATTACCATAAGATATATGAATAAAGTTAAGCAATCTATCCATTTCAAAAACATGGTTTGGCAGCTTGACTCATGGAACTTGCACAAAACTGATTATTTTTATTTTTACACAGCCCTGCTCAGGCAGACGCTTTGTCAAGCTACGTGCACAATGTAGAGAAACACTGCATTAAGTTTTCTGTGATAAAATTATTTACACAGCCATCATGGAAAGTTGGTGGGTTTAAGTGTTTGTCAGAACTTGAGTGTTGAACTGTTCGACATGGAACGAGTTAGAATTGACACATACATACATATATGTGTGTGTATATATATTTTTTTTTTTGTGGTTTTTTTAAAGATCAATATTTCACCCCACTTAAAGCAAAGAAAAATGAGGAGAGGGAAGCAGACTATCCATATAGAATCATAAAGAATGAAAAAGACCTTCAAGATCAACCAGTCCAACCTTCTGGGACACCACGTATTTTCCATGTTGGGACCTTGACGAAAGGTTTCTAAAGTGTAAATAAATTACTTCCTGATCCTGGAAGGTCTTAGGTCTTTAAATAAATGATGAATTTAATGTTTCGTTGGCATGATTTAGCCTGGTCTCCTTTGTGCCTCCCAGACCTGGCAGTGGGGCACCAGGAGAAGCGGAACTGTCCCTCCCCTGCCTTAGAGAGGCTCCCCAGGGGCAGAGCCCTTCAGCTGTCAGGGGACCAGAGAAGCCTCTAAGCATTTCACTCCTCTTTCAACTTCATAAGCCTGAAAATTCAATTAGAATTAGCACTCATGGTACAGTGCTCTTACTGTCACAGACAGGACCTGTGTGAGGGTTTTTAATTAAGCAGCAAATGAAGCCTGACACCACCTTTGACTCAGCGCGGAGCCGACGCGAGGAGGTGTCTGCATCCCTGCTAAAGGGTTGTGACGTCCCCTCACTGTCCCCRGTGCCAGCTCGGCCCCTTCATGTGGCCCACGTGTAGAAAGTGCTGGAGAGCCTGAGGGAGCAGTGGGAAAGGCAGGAGTGAGAGCTCTGATTTGGTCCCAGAGGATTTAGAGGGGATTCTGACACACCGAGACTCTCGCGTGTCAAAGCCGGTAACTAATGCTGGTGGAGCGTCTCCAGCTGGGAACTGACTCCCACGGGGAGAAGATCCATGAAAGCCTTATTTAGGGCAGCCCAGTGTRGGGAAGTCACGCAGCCTGAAAGCCTTCCCATCTCTTCACTTCGCCAGCACTCGCGGCTGCTGCTTTTCAGACAACTCACGCCACTTGGCTTTGCTCTTCTTGCCAGCTGACACTGGTGTACACAGAGCTGCCCGCTCAGCCCAGGAGGGCTTGCTCTTAGCTCGGTTTTGTTGAAGGGAGAATGTTGCGAATGCATCAGGTGAGTTGTTTTTAAAGGTCAGAGGAAAATTTGCGGAGATAAGCGTTATCTATTCCTTCCTCTCCCCTAACCCAGAGGAAAACTAGATTTGTGCTTACCAGCATCAAAAACGTGAGCTGCAGAAATAAAGGGAAAATTGCTTTGCACCAGTTACTTTTCCCAGCACCAACAACCTTTGGATTAGACTTGAATTCTCCCCCACCCCGAGAATTCACTGTGCACGAAGAAATGTGGTTAAAATTTTTGTAGTTTTTGTTTGACCCTTTTCTTTGCAGAACTACATTCACACAAATCAAACACACGGAGCAGAAGGCTGGGGTGCAAACGTGGCTGTTACCAGAAACTTGATGGCACTTGTTCCCAATGCGTCAGAAAAAAATACTCAAACCATGATATAATCATCTTATAATATTCTCAGGCTCGGATTTCCCATTGCAACAATGTTTTCTCTCTCTCTCCCTGTGGTTTAGTCAGGTAATCCTTGCTAAGCACTTGACAATTCCTGGCTGAGTCTTGCATCTCCCATAAGAAAGAATGAGCATAAATTTATCTTAGAGGTAGAGTCACTCAAAAGAGTGTTTAAAAATGGCTGCTGTGAGCTAAAAAGAAGTTTGRAGCTTGCTTTTTTTTTTCAACTTTTCTAAAATTATTTTGGAAAAGAACAAAGACAATGCTTTAAAACAATTCAGCTCAGAAGCTGGTGCAGGAAATGAACTGTTTATGTGGCTCTATTTATAGCAAACCTCTAAAAATAGTAATGCTTTCTTCTACATTCCAGAAGAGGAGAATAGGACCTATATGAGTCCTTCAAACAAATGATGGCTTGAAAGACTGAATCCAAAACTCCTTTACTGAAATAAAAAACATCATAAATAACATGCTAGGAAGGAGGAGTCCAAGAGGAAGAGAATGGAAAATTTTTGTTGTCTCACTGAAAACAAATTTTCTCTATGTATGACTAATATCCCAATCTTTCCTTTTTTTMCCTCGAATTGGATGAATCCACCCATAAAAGCCACATAGAAAACAGTCACAGAAGTCATGGCAAATATCCATAAGGGATCTGCTCTCTGACCCACAGAGGAGGCAGACCTGGCTGTCTCTGACAGGTATTGGCACCTGAGTCTGTGTCTCAGGCTGTCTTTAGAGTCCAGAAGCCCTTCCTCTGACCTGCTTTAGAGGATTCACACATCGAGGAAGAGATGAATCACCCACGAATGTCTCTCCACAACTATAAAGAGAGTTTAAGATAATTAGCTCAGTTCTGGACAAATAGGGCCAGACCAATTCTGCCCAAGGGAGCTATCACTTCTATGAATAAACCGAAATAAACCCAAACAAAATCACAGCATGTGCAGGTGAGAGTCAATCCTTGGAGTATTATGTGGGTCTCCTGCCTCACAGACCAGTCTGAGCCACCACACTGCCTCTCACTATTCTGCCCTTGGAATTCAATGTTCTTTTGTGCAGTACCTGAACAGTTTTCTCTCTCTAACCAACAGCATTCACATTCTGCTGGGGAGACCTTGGAGAGTTTTGCCTCTCCATGTATTCGAATCAGGTTCTCTTGCACAGAAAGTGCAAGAGAAAAGACCTTTTATTCTGTATTAAACACTGAGAARGAGTAAAAATTCACCATGACATCCACCAGTTTGTCTTCAGGGCCAGGAAGAGACTGGGTAGGGCAGGGAGGAACTAACAATTTTACACCTCCCCTTCTGTATCTGCCTGTAATAGTCCACTTACAGCAAAATGTTAACAGCATTTCCAGAAAGTTCAGGGAAAGGTAAACAAACAAAATAGTAGGGGCCAGGAGATGAAAGTAAAATGTTTTCCTCACAATAGACACCTATCAGGTGTTCTCAGCCTGCATTACTGCCTGTGTACCACTTTGTTTTTTCCCTTCTCCACAAATACCTTGGCAAAAAGAACAGCCTTTGACAGTTGTAACAACAAAACCTATCTTCCCAACAGGGAAAATAACCAAACAACAAAACAAATTGATACTCTGGAGAAATATGTTGTCAAAATCCATAGCAGTGGTTTAAGACACAAATTTGAAGGTGCATCCCTTTGTGATCAGGACTTCCTATAAAAAGTTGTACACCATTCCCTCATACTGTAAAGAGGCTCTGTTTTTTAATCTCCAGAATGGCAGGAAAATAAAGCTAAGCAGAGAAATAGGGCCAGGCTCTGCAATTAGAGACAGTTGCCAGAGGTCCCAGCCAACAGGGTGGCTTCCATTCCCAAGCCTGTGCTATCCAAGGGGAATGGATACCCAGAGTGCAATGCACAGAGGATTTGTGTGCTCACTCTTTACAACACAGAGAATAAGTGTCCATCAGATTCTGCCCCTCTGACTCCGTACTGCATCCTCAGGCTGCAGCTCCTCCTTTACAGGGACAGCCAACTGCCCAAGGGGTCTTTCCCCATTTCCTTAAATAAGGATGCAGTGCTTACCCAAGCCTGAYGTTGGCTTGCAAAGCATCAACATGTTGAGTTCCATCACAGTGATATTGTGACTGAAGTGACCAGGCACCTGCATTTAGGACATTGCTCACAGATTGTTGATGAAGAGAGGAGGAGATGAGCTTTGAGAAGGCCAAGGGAGGTGAGGAGTGGCAATGGCCAGGTTTGGTCTGGACTTTAACGGATACTCAGTGGGAACTTCTTAACAGGATCAGCTTTTCTGACTCCTCTTAAAACAAAATGGTMAAACCCACAGTTTTCCCCTTTTAGCAGAGTCTCCAGATAAAAACTGTGTCTAGAATAAGAATTTATATATGTGTAACACCAAACTGCTGTGCTGTGAATAGCGTTTGCAAGGTGTGCTGTGTGTTGCCCAGGAAGCTCCAGGAGACAATGTTTGGGATTTTCTGTCTTTACAGACAGAGTTCCCTTCTTTAAACTCAATTTTCTGAGACAGAATAACAACTGCAACACTTGATAGTAACACCGAAATTAACTGCTCTACAAAAATACTCTGTAGTATTCCAGTTTTACTGGAATTCCCCAGAAACATCAATTAAACCAAGAAGTAGAAGCATTCTTCTCAGTCCAGGGTGATCAAAAATTTTATAGTGGAATGTCTTTCSCTGGTAATTTTCATGCAAAATTATCTGAGCAGATGCCATTCCCCATGATGTCTGACAATCTCTCTTTCATGGCTTAGTTATTTCTGCACCTTGTAGGAGTCTCTGGCCATAAACAGCATCTACTGAGCAAATATCTGAAATATAGGATGGGAAACAAAGTCTGGCTTGTAGCCAGGAATCAGCAAACAGACAGGGCTCCAAACTACAGTGTAGGTTTGTTATGAATTTAGTGTGAAGTCAATAAAAGGCTTTTAAGCACTTCTCAATGATAATAAATTCAAGTTTTTAATTTTTTTAAGCTGATTTTTTACCCCCCTTTTTTTTCATTTCAGAAAAAAAGAAAATGTAATGAGAACTAACAAGAAACATGAGTACTTTGTACTGAGTGTAGGGGATGGACATTTTGAAAAATATACCCAAATTGACATTGATGAAGTTGGTTGAACTAGGTGTACAAAACTAACGTTAGATGACAAAGTTCTTTAACAAAAAAGTCACTTAATGAGATGGACTGAGCACTTTTTTGTCTTGGTCTTAGGCTTGATATACAATTTACTCTCAGCCTGCTTCCTTTTTTATATCCATTTATGACACACAGCTTTGCACAGGGAATCTGTCATCAATGAAAGGTCATTATGTGTCCACATTAAGTAAGGCAGGATTTAGATTTGCTCATTATGGGCTACCCGAGATACATGTTTGCAATAATGCAAAGGTATTSAACTAAAACCAGAAAGAATCTGCCAGGCTTTTTACAAAGTGATTATATCTTCGAATTTCACAGCCATTAACACTGTTCATAGGGCAAGTCCCTAATTCATTCTGCATTATTTCCACTCACAGAAAGGCATGTGACAGGAAGGGAAATCACCTCTGGGAAGAGAACACACTTTGGCTGTGTTCTATTTAGCGAAGACTATTTGGGTTAGCTGGTGTCTCTCTTCAATTTATGGCTTGATTTAGGCATGCAGGTAGTCTAAGTTCGGCTGGAAAATCCCTTGTCATATCTGTTTAAAATAGCATTCCAGGTGAAAATTTCCATCAAAATGCATTTCTTGCTTCACAAATACTCGAAAAAGTGCTTAAAACTTAACTGGGTGTTTCAGTTCAGCTTCAACAGATACAAAAGCAATGGTCTTCAGTTAATAGAAAAACATTAAAAAGGGAAGGGTTAAAAGTCAATTGGATCAATCAAAAAATATTTTCGCTTCTGATTTTCTTTTTAATTTTCAGTGAACAGTGGTAACAGAATCACTTTATTTGCCCCAATTTGCAGGAGAGAACAGCTCCTGTATCACCTCCCTTTCTTCCCTTTCGCGTTAAAATTCCTTCTTGTGTCCCAGCTTTGCAAACACTTTCACATATCTTCAGCTTCACATGAGTGACCAAATCCTTTCTACCCTAAAAAACATGAGTTAAGCCCGGGGTTGGCAGTACAGGGACTCAGCAGGGGAACTTTTGCCTTTCCAAGACTGGTTTCCAGGAACAGCTTTCTGCAATAATATCCAGCCAGGCAAACTGAAGCTGTTTAGACATATTTTTCCTTTTCCTATTGATGTCTCTTCCCTTTCGTCCCTCCTTTCAGTGCCTATATTTAATGACCGAATTTTTAATTTTTTTTAAGCTGCCTTCTAGAAATAGAGACTGTATAGTCTCAAAATAGGCAATTACCAAGTGTTCAGTAAATACAAGCCACAGAGTTCTTCTAAGACGTGGAATTAAAGCCTGTCTTTTGAAAAGACATTTAATCTTGTGCTGAAAAGTACACACACAACACTTGAGGACCTTCTTGCCTCCCAAGGAAAGTTGTTTCCATGTTTAATTTCCCTCAGCTCTAGGAAACCAAATCTTATTTCCAGCTGAACTCGCTCCATCTGCCCCTGCACATCCACATCTCATCTCCTTTTGCAAGAGCGAGAAGCCTTCTGCTATCAGATTTCTTTACTATGTGTTAGCACTTTGGCCATAACCTTGGTTTTTCCACTAGGAAAACAATTTGGAATAGAATCTGTGTTCCTGAACACCCTGATTTACCACGCTGTGCTTAGGAAGGGTCATGAGCAGTATGTGATTGCTTGCATTTCCCCTTGTTTTCAAATAGGATCAGCCTCATGGGGAGGTTATATTGACACCATGTGAATGCTGCATTCCTTGCATTTGTAAAATCAAGGATGATGTTTGAGGAGAAGCCACTTTTCTGGTGGGGAAAAATTTCACCCACTTTTTCCATGTTCAGGTACTAGTTTTTGAAGAAAGTCTGAGGGACTCTCAGGGTAGGTATGGCTTCAGGAATGAAGCTGTAGGGACAGAAAACATCTTCATCAAGGAACCATCCCTTATGATCTTGTTATCAATACAAAATTGTCCTAATGTATATCAGAGACTACCAAAAAAAATTATCCTGTAAACATCTAAACATATTCTATAACCCATAAGTGCACATATGAGTGTATAAACGTATATATATATTTATATGCATTGTGGTCAAGCCTGCTTTTTGACTCCCACTTGCGAAAAGACATGGTTTATTTTCACTTCTGATTCTTCTCTCTGGTATCTATTTGCCTCTCTAATGCTCTGTTTTTTTCATGAAGTATAATACATTAGGATTAGATGACAGATTTGTACTCTAGTTTTGGAGCTTGTAGATTCTCACTCCCTGGGGAATCTCTGTACTGCCTTTACTTCTTTAGGGCATACAGAAAAGTCATTACCTGCTGTGGATTCAGTGCAGTATAAGTGAATATTCAAATGTGGGTGATTTCTGTGTGAGCTGAGGAGCCCAGCTCTGTCAAGCAGCAGCTCGACAGCATCAGCATTTGCTGTCACTGTTTACTGTAAATACCACACATCACACGAGAGCAAACAGACTTGTCTGCCTGAAACAGCACCAAGGTTGTGTCTGCTTGGCTGCTTTAAGAAAGGAAATACACCCAGAGCCTTTCTGTGCATTCAAATTGATTATAACTTATATTGGTCTGTTTTCATTTTCAGAGGTAGGGCTCAAGTCAGTGACTACATTTTCGCCAAAGGCATCCCATTTGTCAGGCCTTCGGTGACCTTTATGTTTTCAAATTAAGTCTCCTTGTAGCTCTTTGCAAGTTTACAGTGGCATTCAGCTTAAATAAAGCAAAACAGTTTGCAAAATATCAGTTTCCATCTCACAAGCCCCTGTGCCCTCCATGGTGACAAGTTAACTGATCTGGCGCCTTCAGTTCCCATAAAAGAGGAGATTTATATGGATGATTGGGGGTACTTATGGCCTTTAGGTTACTAATGGCCAATGGAAAGAGACATTTTCCTGAGATGTAACAAAATGTGTGCTTGGTTTTGGATCCCAGAGATAGCTTCTTTTAAGTGACAAAAACAAGTTATTTCATTTATAAAGGCTATAAGGAACTGAGTCTGTTAGTGAGGACAGATTCAAAGCTTTTATGATTATTTGTACCATCCTTTCACGAGGTATAGAGACATCATCTGTGACATGGACTATTGTTTTCACTCATATGCTGCAGTTCCTTAACAGGTGCAGTAGTTGTTATTACAAGAACAATAAACACACGTAAAGTTTTTTTCTCCTTCACCTTTCTGTGGGAATTCATCAAACCTAATTTGGGATCTATCCCATTATAATGCACTCCAGTTAGGACACAACCACAAAGGAAAATGACTTGAATTACTTCTTACAATTGTCTTGATGCATTTTCAGCACAAAGAGGATTTTTTTCATAGGAGAAAGAGATGTGAGCTTTAAAGATTTATTAATTGGTTTGTTTTTGTGTTCCAAGTGTGGACTGTAGATTTCTTTTGTTAAAGTTTCAGTTGAGCAAAACATCTCTCTGCTCTCAGGGTGACACTCAGATCAGATCCTGCTTGGTTCACCTTTCTAAATGCATGCAATTCCCTGATGATTTTTTACTGCCAACATGACTGGGGGTCAGAGAAATGGGTACCAGGGTGAAATTCTATATGATGAGATATTGCCATAGCTCCTCCCTTTGACAAGGACACTTTTCCAGGGATGAGGATAGATTGAAAGGCAGAAAGGAAGAGCAAGAACTGAAAGCCAGACTGTTCCACATCTCCCAATTCCTGTGTCTCTGTGTGCAGTTTGGAGGTTTGATTTTCTCTGCAGTGAGAGGAGGTCTCTGTTGCAGATTCCTAGAAGAGAAAAGCACCTTTCTGTGAGCTCTTGGCACCTGTCATTAGGCTTCTTCTCCATACCTGAAGTAGCCCATTGAAAACAGCAGGTATTTCTTCACTATATCCAGCTCTTCCGTAAGACTGGCAGATTTATATTCTTATATCAGAGAATAAAACTATTATAGCCTGGATATAATTTGCTCTCCTGTTTAGAATCTGATTAGTCCTTGAAAATCAGCCTAACTCCAAACACCCAGACCAGCCCGGCAGAAACACACCAAGAACAGGAACCTCAAGGCTCTTGTAATAAAACCCAGGGACCACGCTCAGCCTCACTCGGAAAGCTTCCAGGAGGGGCAGGAAAAGCACAGAAGAGCAGGAAGGTGCTGCTGTGTTTCCCTGTGGGTCCTGTGGCTGCCTACAGTCATTCAGCCTTCGCGTCTCCATTCATGCTTCGCACCTCTACTTAACAGCAGGAGCCATAAATACAAATTAAATGACACTTCTCTCTTCAGGCACACACGGGTGGATGCCCTTCCCCTCAGGTAACATATAAATTGCCTGCTCTGAAGAAAGGTGTTTAAGGTGAACTGGTTTTATTGCTTCTAACCACTCGCCATTATCACACACCTCCTTTTATTTGGAAGCTATAAAAACATCCCGTTTTTCATACATTCCAGACAAAACGTCTCGCTGGCCGGGCGGGCTGAAAGGAGCCATCTTTCAGTGTGACAGTGTAATGGTGTCTTTTCATCTCAAACAAACAGCTTCTGCCACAGAACAGTTGTGAATCCATAATAACTTCTCTGTGCAGGACTAGAGTCCTTTCAATTCTGCGCATCACTGTGGCTTGAACAGTGGATTCTTCAGTGTCAGGATTCACAAAGTAGCTCATAGATACAGTTGTCCAATAGATGTGGTACATTCATTTCTCCTGCACATTATTCCCCTGAGATTTTAACAGTAATTCATCATTCTTTGAAAGCAAGCTGGCTAGCTGAGTTGGCAGAAACACACATACCAATTTTTATATTTGTTCACGAATAAGGCCTGTCAGATATGGAGATTTCTGAYAGCGAGTGTGCACGTTGGTGACAACACACAACGTGTCAAATGTCTGGTATAACAAAATAGCACTTGAAACAAGGCTCTCCTCTAAAATTAATTTACAGATCCAGTGCCTATCAAATACAGTGAGTCCAGTTTGTTTCATTTCAGTAGATGTTTTCTGTTAAAACACAAATTAGGAGATCATACCGCTGTCATCACATGCAGAAACAGCTGAGATATTAAAGATCTGTCTGTCCTCAAAGTCTTATGCTTCTGACATAGAAGAGGTGGTTTCATAGAGGTTAATGCAGACTTGGAAATGGAAATTAATGGAAATCCCTACAGGATCACCCAACACAGCAGATTTTGTTTGAGGCCAAGATTTTGCATTTCTGTCAAATTAGTAAGGACATACATTGTAACACATTCACCCAGTTTTATTCCCATTGCAAACCACAGAACTGCAGAATGGTTGATGTTGAGAGGGACCTCTGGAGGTCATCTAGTCCAAAGCCCCTGCTCAAACAAGGCCACCCAGAACCTGTTGCTCAGTCTTGAGTATTTCCAGGGATGGAGACTCCACACTCTCCTTTAAGGTACAAAACAATTAGTTTAGCCTGATGTCTGAGATCTTTCACCAGCAAAAAAATGTCTGTACATGCTGCTTTAAAGACTTCCTTCTCCTGTCTGTGCAGGGGTAGAAAGAAAATCTCTATTCAGCTGAGAAAGAAAAGTTTCTAACAGCATCCAGCACTCTCCACTGATCCTACAAATTCTTAATCCAAAGAGATTGTTTTCTGCAGGAATTATGTGGAGGATTCTAATTTCTTGAGATTTTATTGTCCTCATTCTGTTGATTCTGTGCAGTTAAATATTGATTGTATAGAATTTAGGGATAAATCCTGTATTTTGCAAAGTCCAAGAGCTGTGCTTAATTTTAAACAGCTGTATTACTTCCTAATGTACCAATCATTAGGTATTTCAGTGAATCAGTAAATTTCTAACCATTTTCTACCACATTTTGGGTCAGCAAACTTGAAACCCAAACGCAGATGTGAAATATGCATTTTGGGCTGGGTTATCTCTTAGGAAAAAAGAGTCTCAGACTCTTCTTTAGTCTGGAGCAATGATCCTTATTTAACTACGCTGTTCAACTTGRCAAGGTATTACTGCTAAAGAGGAGATGGAGAAGATTCAGATATAATCAAAAAAGTGCAAGCATTTTGAGCACTTTTTACTTAACAAGAGAATGATGAGGGTGACATACTTAAAACAACTGAAAAACTGATTTCCCAGTTGTTTCTTTTTCCAACAACTTACAACTGATTTCAAACTGAGAGTTTGATATGACTAAAACTCTAGCTTCACTGACTTGCTGCTCTGAACTCCCCCCTACAACACACATCCCAAAGTTCAGATCATTCCTCTGTGCTCTGCTCCACTGACTCCGTTTCCCTGTTTCCACGATGGGAATGTGCTTTAAAAATAGCACTGCTTAGCCCTTGGCTAAGACAGCCTCAGATCACCACAAGAGATGCTTTCCTGAGCCAGTGAGGTGAATTCCCATCACATTTTTCAGCTGATGGCATTGTATTTCGGCTTCATTAAATGAAGTTTAAGTAGCGCGAGAAAAGCCATTCCTGGGCTATTTCATGCTCCATATAATCTTCAGTGGGCTGTTTTTCACCAGCATCGAGGGAGAAGGTGAGGCACAAAGGAGGCTTCTGGCACCACAGGTAGCAGGGAATGGGAGTGCAGKCTACCAAATGACATGGAGCCATGCTAATAAGCCTGCAGGAAAAGCCAGGGAAAGCCAAGCCCAAGTAAATAAATGAATAACGTGGAAGAGTGACTTAAAACAGCAAAAGTGACTCTGTGTGGCAGAGAGGTTATGGTACAGTTGGAGCTAATTTAAACAGGCAGAGTGAATGCAAAAAGTGTTTTGAGAAAAAGAATTCTGACTGGATCCTTAGAAAGAAAGAAAAAAAATGGTGCAAGAGCACCTCTAACGCTGTTACTGCTGATGCTGCTCTAATTATCCTTCTGATACATGGAATGTTGAGCTTTCTAGGCATTCTGAGCGATTTAGTACCAGCTTATTCTGAGACAAAACCGAGCCAGCCACATAATAACCGTTATCGAACAAGACAGTCTCAAAATAGAGAAAATCAACAAAGAAGAGATTAAAGTGAACAAAGCAACCCTGTTCCCCTCTGGGAACTCTGTCTTCTTCAGGATTCTACCTGGTGCATTTTTAACCTTTGTGAGTTGGAGGTGTTAGGCAGCATCCAGTGACTGCCCAGTGTTACACCTTATGGCTGCTCAGACACCACGCTCTTCTCAAAGGTGAACTTTCATTCTTTTGCCTAAAGGCTGCCTGGCACAATGCATCTCTGAGAATATGAGAGGCTAAGAGCAGCTAAAACTGAGTGAAAAAAAAAAAAAAATCAAGATTTTTACTCTCCATAGCATGCTCTTGTTTTAAAAAATATGCTGGTGCTCCAAATCAAACAAGATATATGAAATGGAGTTTATGCAATTCTTTTCTTAGGAAAAATGGTACCTTCAAAATCTAAAGATTTCATTCACAGAGTAGAATGATTTCTCTTCATGTTGTTTTGATTTTACTTATATTACTTAATAACATGTCGTGGCTATGAGTAGAGCTTAATATACACTATTATCTCATAATATTTTACTCTCCTTGTAAAATTGTTACTGATGACTTGCTACTCAGTAACTGATGGGACACTGCTTATGATTAAACAATGTATCTTACATTGCAGTAAACTACASTGTGTATTCAGCAAACTGTGTCAATACCAAGAGTGCCAGTCTGGCAGCATTTAGAAGCCTAAGTTCGGGAGAGGAAAGCCTAGAATCATTATTTTGGATACACGTGAGCCATGTAGAGTGCACAGTATTGAAGACAGATCCCCAGAAGGTTAAAACTGTGCTGGGGACTTGTCCAGAAACACGGAAGGGCTGTGTTGAAAGACTGATGGAACATGACCACAAACTACTGAGCAGCACTTATTTGAAAAGTTTTAAAAACTATASTAATACATAAATGAATTGATTTTTTTTCCCACTCATGCCTTATTTTCAACTCCCACCATAAGGACAGTTTTTTGCTTGGATTCTGTTCTAATTCCACGTGGAAGAATATGAGAGATGAGGCAGTAGCAGGGAAGGTATTGGGCTTGTGCAATACCAAGTAACTAAAAACAGAGTAGTCAACTTCATTTTAGGTATAATCCTGGTGTAACATCAGTTTGAAAGAATGAGGGTCTGCAGTTTTTCTTCCTGTTTGATTTAGATTGGGTTTGGTTTTTTTTTTGGTGATATGGAGCAGTCTTGATTATGAGACTTTTATGGGATAGATCCCAATTCAATCTTTTGTGTTCTCACAAAATAGTTATTTTTAAAAACCAGCGATAGTCAGGCATTGGCTGAAATCCTAGAAAYATATCAGATTTTCTGCAACCTCCTCTCTGCTCTCCCAACTAGGACAGCAGCAGCAACATCCCCCTAAACATGTCCTGCCACCACAGGTAGCCAAACATCGAGGTTCAGCTTCCAGTGCCAGCGACACATTATCTTCATTTCAAACAAGAACTTTCAGGAACTCTCTTATCTTGGCATACAGACATCCAGTCTGAGCAAGTCATCACAGATTCCTATGCTCAAATCCATGAAGAGAAACAGCTACTTCCACAGGGTGGTTCATCAAAAACTGTTGCCTACGTTAAACTGGAGGAGTGCAATATTTCCCCTCCTGATGTAGCAGAACTTGGGGAATTAGGCAGAATAGAAACTTAAYATTTAAATGGCAGAAATTCAGCAAAAGTGCACCTCAACTGCAACAACTTCACTTTCTGCTTCTTATATCTGTAACCTCTTTATCCATTACCCTGGAGACCTTCTTTGCCTCCATGTTCTGAAGGCTCACTGGGCCTTTCTTCTCCTTTCCTCACTCTATCAAACGTTTTTGCTTACTTAAGGCCGAAAATACCTCGTTCATAACCTTCAAGTTAAAAGTTAGAATATATTCACCTCCTGCATCCTCAGCGAGCACATTTGTCCTACTTCAACTCATCCTGTAACAATGGCAACTCCTCACTACATAAAGTCACTCATAAAAGAAAAAAAATTGCAAACTCATTTACCAGTGCAATAAAAGTGAAATATTATCCCTTCAGTACCAATATTAAATTGCTATTGTGGAATGTTTTCTCACCCCTAAACTGTTATTCCAACTGGGAAAAAAGTGCATTATAAACAGCTGTGGAAAATGAATCTAGGGATACTACAGCCTTGTCAATGTCCTGTCCACCATGAGTGCAAGGAAGGGAATTTTGTCCTCTTTAACCTTACTGACCTCCATAAACAGAAGACTTTCTCAAATCATGTTTCCCATGACAACACTTTTATATTATTTGCCCAAAAAAAAAGTGATCTCATGTTTAAACTTTGGAACACCTCAGGAACACTGAATTTGGAAACCATTCTTAAGTAGCTGATTCTTAAACTCTTACTTTTGTGTCTTCATAATAGAAACAATAGAGGAGTTTTCTAGTTTAATGTCAGAAGTTATTTTATGTGACTATTCAGCCTGACATTCCTGTCTAACAGAGGAGATTCTCCCGATATTGTCTTTGCCAACTTTTTGAATTATCACCATAAAAGTCTTCCAATCTTCACTTTATGACTTATATCATCAGCTGATGAGTTTTCCCTGGGGTTTAGTTAAACCTGACATTTGAGAATAGCTCAGCCTGATTAAATTCAAATTTTTTTTCTTCATAAATGAGGGGCACTACAACCCTCGAATTTTAGAAAAGTTCGGTGAAAATTCCATTAATTTTTAAGATAATCTTGCTTTCAACTGTTTTAACACCATCAAAAGTCAGGAAAACGTCTGGAAAACTAGAGTAGGACACTATTATATCTGATGTCCTATTAAAAAAAGCAAACAAAACAAACATAGCTTTCCAGATGTAAACTCTGCTCCAGTAGAAGTCTGAATTTATGTACTAGAAATAAGTAAACACAACCAGTGTTTCTTCATAAAGACCCCTTCTATTTTCTTGTAAATCTTGTTGAGTTGATGGAAAGCAAGAATACTTCTCTAATCAG
The DNA here is from genome assembly GCA_018881555.1 of Amblyornis subalaris. NCBI lineage: Eukaryota > Metazoa > Chordata > Aves > Passeriformes > Ptilonorhynchidae > Amblyornis > Amblyornis subalaris. The sequence continues at coordinate 111,579 of JACAXG010000346.1, read as the reverse complement.
GGCACAAGTGATAATCACATATTTACAAGCATTTTTATTTGGAACAATTAACATTAAGAAAGGAACTTGATGAAGTCCTCTAAAAATCAAAGTAATATGTAGAAGATGAATAGGAGGTGACTCTCCAGGTTCTCACAGTGTAAGAACCAGTGTCAAGAGTCAGGCTGCAAGTTCAAAATGCAGTAGAGGAAATGTAACTCAGTCGTGGAATCACTGGCCTAAAGTGTTCTGAAGGCCAACAGAGTCAAAAAAGGGGTTGCATGTTTTCAGGAAGGATAATTCATTATGCTAATCAGACTGATGAACACAGCAAAAAAGAAATTATGCATAGACTGCTTTTCCTCTGACTTTTTCCTTATGAAGTCATATATGGAAAGTGCTAGAATTTTATTGCAAAGTTAATTTAAGTAAAGTGGGAACAGACAGACAAAGGAAATGTGAGTTTTGCTATGGAAAGGGCAATGTGAATTCAAAGGGAAGTAAAATAAGGAATCTAAGAGAAGAACCCTTGGGGACAAGACTGAAAGGGTTGCCATGAAATTGTGACAGGACTGAATTTTAACCACTGTTCAACACACACTTGACGTTTTCTGGCTCTTTGTGTGCTTTGACCTAACAGAAAAGTGAGCAAGCGGTGTCAATCTCTTGTCCCTGAAAGAATCTGCCCTGGGCAATTTTCTGAATATCTGTTAAACTGGAACTTGATTTACATAGAGGCTTCACGTGTAATTCAGAAAACAATAGTCTAATTTTAACCCAGAGTTTCTCCTGGAGCTTGTCTCATCCCTGCATGTCACAAATCACCCTCATGTAAAAACCTTTATTCAGGACTCTGTTACCAGAGGGAACTCTGAACTCTCATCTCCTTTCCCCCTTCCCTAAATCACTCTCAACAGTAGTGAACATTCCTATGGTATTTTCCTTTTTTAATTTTCTTTTTTTTTTTTTTTTAAGAGAAAGAATAATAAATACTAACTTGCAAAACAAATTGAAATGCATCGCTTCGGATACCTGCTTTTCCAAAGTGAAGTGATAGCAGCCATTAGCCTGTGACTTGCTTTAGGAAAACAAAAACTGTGACCTGGTTCTGTTATTTCAAACACCAGGACATGATGCACAGCTCGGAAAACCCAAGGGACACGTTTCTGAATGCTGAAGAATAGAGCAGAAAAACTTGAGCACATGGAACACTCTGTCCAGTTCTGGGCTCCCTAGTACAAAAAATATGTGGACATTATTATTATTAAGTTACATTAACAGAAAATTTATCTATTTTACAGAATTCTACACTAGAAAACGTATTGATGCACTGGCCTGTACATAGGCCAGTGAATATTTTCTCATCAGACTTTAATTAGCAGTCCTTCTTTAAGCCTTCTTCTGGGGCCTTCACAGTATGAACAAAGCTATCAGGCCAGGTACCAAGAATTGGAAAACATTGAGCCAAGAAATCTTCCAGGAGAATGCTCTGCCTGTTGAATGAGTTAATGGGATCCACAGTGTCTTCCTGCCCTGGATCACCTTCTGTTTTGTCACACTTAGACTGAGAGGTGCACACAGCTGCAATTCTGTTTGTCCATGTTTGTATCACCACCCATGAGCTCCAGGAAGGGCATCCCACCTCCCTCTAAATGTCGTAATAAGGTTTCTGTTTCAGAGCTACTTTGTACCTGGCTAGGACAGACTGGAATGTTGTAGCTACACTTGTAAGCTTCTGTCCATCAAAACATACCTTAAACTTTGTTTACCATGTTCTTCAACTTAGATTTTCCTTTCCAATTTGTTTTAAATTGCACAAATTATATTTTTACCTCCTTGTCACTCCATTCACTCTTTCTTCCTGTCTACTCTGTAATCATGTCTCATCAGAACCATATCCAATGCATCAGGACTTGTATAAATCACCATAATCCAAATAAAAGGAATGTTGACAGATGAACAACACATAAAACACGTCCTGGACCATTCCTAGAATGCTCATAAACTATAATGATACAAATCAAGACTAAAAACATATGACCAGCCTGCTGGGATCCTCCAGCACACAAAGTCAGATATATATCTCCCCCTAGATTTTCCACCCAAGGGGAAACAAGCCAGAAGCAACACTCCCCACACTTTCYCTTTTCCAAGCACAACGAGTGTGAATCCAAAATAACTTCTCTGCTGCCTTGGGCACTCAGATATTGCTAATCAGATTTCCTTCCTCCAAGCAAACATAAACACCTCCATAGCTTGTGTGTGCTATGAAGGCAAATCCTCCAGAGCTTTCCCACTCCTTCTGCAGGAATGCCAGACTGCTTAAACGAAGAAATGGCACAGGAATCTYTTCCAGGCTCTCTCCCTGCAGCCAGGGATGCCTCATCTCCCTGTGTGTACAATTTAGATAGCACCCTCCCGTTTCTGTGTACATCACAGAATTTAAATGGACRAGCACATAGCACGAAGCAGTTAAGCTGCCTATAATCTCAACAAAGATTCAGCAAATAGATCACATGCAGAGAGCCTTACTAGTGCCTTCTGAACAGGCTTAGGTGACAGAATCCCACGTAGAGACTGTTTGGGAAGGGAAAGACAAAAGAAGCAACAAAACCTGCCTTTCCCCACAGCAATGACAAGTCCTACAAAGTGAAATAAATCCCCTTGAACAGACTGCACAGAATTCAGAGCAAGTGAGAAAAAAACGTTCCTCAACTCWAATAAATAAAGAGCATCCCCACATTTTCCAGAGAGTGCAACAGACGTTTTCAAGAGTAGCTAATTGTCTTTGGCCAGGACTTAATTCAATAATGTTGGAGGCCGGAGGGGAATTCCTGGTGCTAGCAAATTAAGATCTTGGTAATTAGCAATGACTGGGCAAACCACCCTCTGTGATCACAGAAAATGCCTCCTACAACAGCCTGCTCCTCCCCAACGAGCAGCACGAGGAGAAAATATGGTTAAACAGCATCTTGTCATTGAATTGCTTTGTTACATAAGGTCTAAGGCCTTGAGCAGTCCCAAAACATATGGTGTGGAGAACCTTGCTCAGAGTTTCATCCCCCSCTTCTATCCCGTTCCTTGGTAACTGCAGCTGTCAAGCTGGCCTGGCTCCAGCAYGTCCAGGGCAAGCTTTTCCCAGGATGAGTTAATTGCAGGGCCCACAGTGAAATCCCAGCTCTGAACGGGATCTCCAGGCCACGTCCCCCTTTGGCTGTGAAGGTTTCTCGGGTGTCTCCTGCAGCTCTGGAAGCAGCAGTGCCAGCACAGATGGGAACAACTGGACTTCTCAAACTTTCCTGCCTGCAGTCAAGCCCAGTGATGAAGCAGCTCATAAAAACCTGCCAGATGAATCTGGGTCTGTGATAACGTTGTCAATAAACCCCTGAAGTAAATAAGAGTGAAGCTCCTGCTTTACTGAGCAGAATGTAGGGATAATGGCATAGGACTTAAAGGGCCCATCTGTTTTGTAAAGAGGAAATTTCAAAGTGTTTCCCGCTCATCCCCCCCAGTAAAATTCATAATAATTAATGGAGTAGGCGCCGAACAATGGAGAAATCTTTATCAGACAAATGGAACTTCAAAGCTCAAAAACATTAGTAAATAAAAATTTAATTCAAAACCTGTCTCCAAAATACAATTCCTCTTGATAATAACAAATCACATTTCAACCCATCACATCAAAGTAACTGCAGAAAGGTGATTTACAATCAAAAACCTTTTCATTTCTGTATTACCTTCTCCTTAGCCCAAAGAGATATTTGATATATGACTATATTTTTATCTATAATTTCTAAATATATTTGTGTATACATAGATACATACAATTTTTTTTTATGTTGTGTATATCTAGGTGCTCCCCAATGTGCTTCTCTGCCAATAAAAGCATCCCGTTTCACTTAAATCATTATCTCCAAAATCCTTATTTTTATCCTATTTCCAGGAAAACAGTCAAAGCTTTATACCCAGGGAAACTGTGCAACATCCCATTTTCACACTTTCTTTCTCAGGAGTTACACAGTCCCCCTTTGACACACTAAGATGTGGGTTTGTTTCTGGTGTAAAACTTGAGTTCAGGAAGCTCTTTGCATTATAACTTTGCATTCTTTGTATTGTAACTTTCAATCACCCTCTAAATCCCTCAGGATTACTATTTTGGGGTGAGCTCCCAAGTGCTTTTTAACACACATAAAGGTCTCTGCACTCAGAAGGTTACAGACCATATTGTGGTGTCACTCTGGCCTCCATCTGTAAAACATGGAATAAAATGCTGGGTTTATTTTGTAGCCAAACCACAAACATTTTTTTTCTTTTACGGTAAAGATCAGGGACAGGTTTTCCAGGAGATGCTAAAGGGAAAATATTGCATTCCCTACTTGATGCCTCACAAGGTGATTTACCCGGGGTCACATAAGAGGTTTGCAGTGGTTCAGCCCTCCCATTCCCATAATTATGATGCAGGGGACTCTCTATTTCCAGTGCCCACCTGTGTAGTCTGTCTTTCAGCCTTAATCTGTAAGGCACTATTGCATTATATTATATCACAGAGCATAACTGTATTATGAACGACAAACAATTGTCAATAGGACCGTCTTCTTAGTCCTTTTTAATTTCCTTAAGGACATCTGGTTTTGAGCCTCCTATTGAATGGCCTGATTTGCTTGTACCAAAAGTAAAAAGATTTTTAAGAAGTCTTGTGTAAAGCTCAGGAGCAGAACCAGAGACAGCCTGTTAAAATGAATGACTTGTGATAAACAGAAGAATGGGACAAATGAACCATTTTATCAGCTCTCAGCGTAGTCAAGTCCACTCCAATCTTCAAATGCATTCAGAATAATTGCTCACTGTTGTGTGAAATCTCTCCAATGAAATAACTTCAGTATTGCCTGCCCTCTCTTACTCATCCAGGGTGTTATCCCACTGACAGGCCATCAAAATGCACAAATTCTGGAAATGAGCAGGAAGAGGCCTCTCTGGGCTCATAAGTTAAATGAGAGTTGCACTTGCATCCCCATGGAGCAGGAGAGCAGACAAACCCAGACACAGGTCCTATGTGGCTTTATGAGCAGAAGGAAAAGGTGGTGATGCAGACATTCAGCATTTCATTTATGGCTTTTTCCATCAGTGCAATGACTGCTCTGAACTGAAGAACTTCACAAAGATTGCAAAAGCGATGAGGCAATTAACACCTTGCACTGATCAACAGTCTGGGATCTGATTCCTTCTGAATCCTTTCTGCCTGTAGTAACATATGAACTTTGTGAATGCAAAGGGAATTCTGGGTCTGCTGAAGAGAAGGGCACCAACACCACTGACCTCAGCCACTAAATACATGGAGAAGTTCTGATTTCCCTCTTTGGCTGATGCATAGCCCAGTTCCCAGTAAGGTACTAAGCAATGGGGAGTTTAGACACAATAGACATGAAATCCATAAACCTACTTGCATTTATAATATTACCAGTGGCTTGTGTTGCTGTTCTGTCCCTGTATTGGGTCTGGCTGGGACAGAGTTAATTCTCCTCCCAACAGCCCATATGGTGCCRAGCTTTGGATTTGTGACWAAAGCAGTGCTGATATCACACCCTGGGTTTAGCTATTGCCAAACAGTGCTCACACAGCTTCCAGAGCTTCTCTGTTTCTCAGTCTGACCCCTCAGCCAGTGGGCTGGGGGTGGGCAAGAGGCTGGGAAGGGACACAGAAGTGACAGCTCAGCAGACCCAAACTGATCAAAGCGCTGTTCCATGCCCTGAAACATCATGCTCAGCAATGGCACTGGGAAAGTCTTTCCAAAAAGACACTGCTCAGAGATCAGCTGGGCATCAGCCTGCTGGTGGGAGCTGGTGTCTGCCTTTGCATCCCCTCTTTTTGTCTGTATTTCAACCCCCAAGCTTTCTTTATTCTCTTCTGATTCTCTCCCCCATCTGCTGCAGGGGGCAATGAGCAAGGAGCTGGCGGGTGCTTAGCTGTGTGACAGAACCCACCACAGTCCTATAACCTCAAACTCMGCCCCTCCAAAACCAGTTCAGGAATAATAAAAACAGACCCATGCATCCCAGCAATTCTACACCAAACTGACCACTGACAGCACCGAGTAACAAAGTTTAAATGATTACAGAAAGCTCATTTTAGTGCAAAACTGGAGCTCTGCGTAAGGTCAGTGACACAGTCTTCAATACGACATCGCAGTAGGTGCAGATAACAGGATGGAAGGAATCCATACATGGAGGGGACTGTCCCCAGAAATATCCTCTCTAAAATGGCTCAACTTACAAAACAGAAAGTCAATACAGGGAACAGTGCATTTTTGTTCCCTTCCTGGCAGAAGTTAAAACACCATCTTCAAAGTACTGAAATGCCCACACAGTCTTTGTGCTTRTTTACAATTAGTTCAGAGAGTGGTTTTCAGAAGTGTGGAGTGGATGTAGGTGTGCAGTTCTTGACAGATTTTTGCCCCTCGATGTTCCAAATTGCAGCACTCAGAAGATGCACTCAATAAACATCACAAAATGCCTGTTACTGTGCTTCATGGAAGAGTGCTCTCTCCTGACCTGGCTGCTMTCTGTGGCAGCTGCATGAGACAGAGGGGAAATAATTTTGTATTTCAAAGCTTTTCCTGCTTTCTTCATGTCAGAAATACACACAAAAAATCTCCTCTGGATATTACAGAAGCCAWCTCGGAAAGTTGGTAATACAACAGTTAGTTCCCTTCCCTGGGCCAGAGGATGAGAAGATTCAAACCCTTGCTGTGCCCCAGAAACCACAGCACCCTTAGCTGGGGCTCTCTGTGAGCAGCATCTCCTTCCCTGGGCTGTAGTCAGTAGTTTTGGTCAGTAGTGCAAATCTGAGAGCCCATGGAACTGAGTTAGGCGAAGCTGGTACCTTATAGTTTTGTTTTGGTTTTATTTTTTTTTTTCCTTTCTTTACTTTTTAGCAGYAGATATTGAGTCCGTGAACTGTGGCTGGTTCTGAAACTCTCTTCTCCATCTCTCATCCTGAATTCTTGCCTTAGCAACTTTCTTGGCATTTAGCTGCACAGTGAAATCAGATGCCATATGAAAAAATACTTCMTTTTGCCAGTTTTGAACGTGCAATTTTTCAGTTTCATTCAATATCATCTCTCTCATGTTGTGAATCACAGAGGACTTAAATTCCAAATTTCTTTCCTGGATTATTCATTATTTTATACACTTTTATCAGGCCCCTTCTTATTCAATCTTAATAACAAACAAATCCCATCTGTTCTGTTTCTCTCCACATTAATCATTTCAGAGTTTGCGTTGTTAAACTTTATAGGAAAAAGAGTCTTTGTTTCTACCTCCTCTCTGGAAGAGTGGGAAGCACCACACACTGGGACATTCAGCTCTGTCAGACTTCTCACAGAAATCTTCTATTTGTCAAAAAATACATCTTCTGGGTGGGGGTGTGTTGTTTGCTTCTATTGGGTTTTGGATTTTTGTTGCTGTTGTTGTTCGTGATTTTTAATTCTTTCTCAGCTCTCCCAAACTCTCTTGCTTGAGTGTTTTATTTACTTTCTATAAAAATGAATCAGCTGATGAGCACAAGGCAATGTGAAATATTTTATTGTGCTTCATCAGTGGATTTTGTCATTCCCAAAGTTCAAATTCCAAATATTATTTAGAAGATAGGTGGGTCTTGAATCCAGATTAGACCAATTTTAGGCTGCCTTCTGGAAGTACTTTTTCACTATCTGAGCAAGACTGTTAATTCATTTATAAGTCAAAACACTTGGACAAAAAACAGCTTCTGAAACCAAGGCAATGCACATTTCTTCCTTCATGTACTGATCCTGGAAAAACAAGCAACACACTCACCAGACTCTGGAACTTGGCAGTCTACACCAAAATTCACGTGCCCTGCCCAGCTGTTGCTGCCTGAATGTTACAGATTTTGGAATTCTGAAGCAGGACTCTCTGGATGCCTAAATCCAGTTAAACCACAACCTTGAATCTATCTCTTCATCCCTTATATCTGACACCGTTTAGTCTGGGATTGCAATCTCATTCTTTTATCACCTCTCCAAAGGCACCATCCGAAGAGCCACGAAACAATCCCAGCAGCATTAACAGCAGAGAGCTGAGGAGACAGGAAGCTCTGGGAGCTGCTTCATTTTGGGGGTGACTGCAGCTTCCCAGGAGTCCCTCAGCAGCCCTTTGGAGGGGGGACAGGGCCAGGTATGCCATGAGATTCCTCAGATATTTCAGTCACGCTGATCCTGTCAGCTCTCACAATTCACCTCCTCCAGAATCCTGGATTGTGCTTAAACAGTGGCTCAGGAAACTGAGCTGGCTGCTCCATTTTGCCAGAGTGAAGGACTAATTATACTGATATCTGAAAACTGAGGGTTAATTCGGAGTGAMGAACCCTAGAAGAGCTGATACAAAGTCTGTGCGAACTGAAACCTGGGCRTTTACCTGACAAATACTCTGAACAGAGCTGGAATATTCTGTGCAACTGTTGTAAAGATRAAACCTTCTTCCTGAGTGTGTGAGCATGAGCTCCACTGGAGTGACAAGCCCTGTATGAATTACTCCAGCTGAAAACCTAAAACATGACTTTCATTTTCACAGAGATGCTTTTGTAAACTCCATTTAGATCAAAGAAGGTTTTCATGCTGRGTTTTTCCTTTAATTGAGCAGACAAAGCATATACTAATTAGCTGGTCTAACACTGTARAAACGATCCTAATCTTCTGGTATTTTGCACAGCTGAATGTCTCTGAGYAAACCCAACAGGGAAGTAGAGAAGAATGATATAGAGGAGGTTAGAATGGGATAAAAGTCCTTGATATGTACAAAAATATAAGACAAAATAAATTTGCTTGTAACTTCGTGTAACAGTGCCTTTAGAGTTTCAAATGCATAAATGTATGGGGAGAGAATATGGCTTTCCCTGAACAACAAAGAGAAGAAAAAAATCTGCTATTCCTGTAGAATCTTTACCGCCTAATCAGAAGATTTCCTCACTCCAAGAAGCAGTGTAAAAATAGCATTTGCTATTTAATGTGTCCATTTATTTGCTATGTATGCACATACAGAATTTTAGCTAATAAATTTGATATATCTGTGAGTGTAAAGTGCAACCACTTCAAATTAGTTTGATCAAAGATCAGACATTAGGCTGATAAAAATTCTATGGCTTCTGGAAGAGGCTGGGGAAGCAAAGATAATAATGTCCTCAGAGACCAGCACCTTGCAGTGCTTTTTAGGGCCATTTACATGTAAATAAGGTATTTATAAGCTCACCTAGATGTTAGCCGAATCTGAATTTGGAATATTGTTCCCAAACAAATTTGGGACGATTTGTGTTTCTGCCTGAGCTTTTCCGAGCTGTTTGTTTAATGTTGTTCCTGTTTGCATTGCACCTCCTGCTGGGATCAATACTCAGTGTGCTGAGACCCTGTACGAGTGCTCAGCCCGAGGAGGGTGATCACACAGCGTCTGCCACCTAAACTGCACACGGCCACGCCCTTATTGGGGTCTGTGCAAAAGGCAAAAACCATTTGTGCTCCCCAGAGATCTGCTGAAAGRATCAGATTTACCCCTTCGCCAGGTTTTGAAAGGAAAGGAATGCTGATGGATGATGGGCGTCTCTGGATTGGTTCTGTTCAAAACTTGCTAGCACGTGTAGATGCTTACTTTGCTTAATCATAAATATTTTTTTAAGGTTTTAAGTCCAAATGACACACACACAATGCAAAGGATTTGGAGGGTTCTTAGGAATGTTCCTAAGAAAGAAAAGTTATTCTTTGAAAGAAGAAGTTATCAGTCTTTCTTACTTATGTGAGAATCTTCGCCAGGATGCTCAGGATGAAATAAAGCCTTTTGAAACTTCAACCCTGAACTATTTAAAGCACAAATAATTTTTTCGGATCAATAATCACATTTGTAAGTATCCACGCTAACCACGCTGTTCAGAAATTTGGGAAACACTGCTTTTTTGGAAAAGAAGCTAAGACTAAAGTTTTTTCTTTACAGGAGAATCCAGAAAAGGCAGAAAGGAAGGCGTTTCACAACTGTGAAATGTTGTGTTGGTGTTTGTGCCAGGTGTGATCACCTGGAGTGAGAGGATGTTTGTCAGCACATTAATGGGTACCTGAGGAACAGCACCAACCATTTATGATGTTCCTTCTCTACTTAATCCTGCTTAGTTTAGTCTGTGACAAGGATATCTTTGAGGGAAGTTGGAGTTTTTGGAGGGGGCAGAGGTGAAAGGTTAGAACGTTTCGGTTTGGGTTTTTTGCAGGGAGTTGCTTTGGGGTTTTGTGGGTATTTGTTTTGATTTTTGTTTTGTTTTTCCAAAGGCACACACTGGGGCACTGCTGAGCAGTGTATCAAACTGCAAATGGGACGTGGGAATTGGCTGCAAGTCTCAGTGCTCGCCAATGTAAACGAGTGTAGATGTGCACAGAGAATTTACCAATACTCCAGCCCTGTGCACACACAACGTGGCATGGCAGCTCCACCCAGAAAAGGAAGGAGTTCCCAATTCTTTCTGCTCCGCCTTTTTCAAAAACTAAACTCGGAATGTTTAAATAACAATGAGCAAGGAAACCTCAGCAGAGCAAATAATTTGAGCCACAGACTTTCAGTTGGCGTTTCATCTGAGTTTTGGCAACTTGTGCTTTGGCAGAGCTAGCAAATTCAGCACACAGCCAAGCACAGACACCGCTGGGACTGACTCTAAGCATCAGTTTAGCATTGCTTTTTTGTTGTTCTTTGTTGTTCGAGCTATTTTCCTACTTTATACTTTGCCTTTAACCTTTTATTTCCCAAGCTGTGCGTGGAAGTAAATTAGCACCATATAAATCCCCTCCCATAAACACAAAGGAAAATCCAGACAGAAACACCCAGGAAAGAGCTTCAAACGATACAACAATTGGGAAACACTTCGTAATTCCTGTCGCATTGTTCTTTTCAAAACAGTGTCTGCACACATCACCCATGTCTTTCTATCACACGTTTATCACGCATGGTGTGTAAAACGATCAGAACATTTCCACGGGTGAGGCAGCCAGACTAAAATCCCAAAAGGGCACATTTCACTCAGTTCACTCAGCACCAGTAACCCCTCTGACAGGAAAGTGTTCCCAGCACCTCACACCCTGCTTTTAGAGCTGTCAATAGTCCCATTTGCACCTTTCCAGAGGGAAAGCCAGGATGCTGTACAGCCAATCTGATACACGAGCCTGCTGAAGTATATGGTGAAAAGAATTAGTCCTCACTCTAAAAAACCTTCAATAATGGTTCTGAAAAATGAATTAATTGGCCTGCATTTGTATATCAAGGTGGCTTATGGTAACTATATAATTTAAGTCATTAATGTGTGAGAAATCTAACAAGAAGATTATTCTTATCAATACTTTTACATGCCCTCTAATTCCATTTTTTTTTCTTTACCATCTCCCCAGGATATGACTGTGACTACTCAGGTGAAAGGCCCATTTATCCCAGCAACTTGTCTCTAACAGTTTGTTGCCACTGATCACTGGAGAAAAATATATACGATGCCAAGCAGATATTATATTTCCCCCGCCATTACTGCTGTCTCAGCCCACAAATATTAGTAGCTCAGAGCCGGAGCTGTATTTTATGTATATTATAGTTCTCAATGGATTTCCCTTTAACTAATTTGTCTACTTTCCCTTTGAGCATTTTACTTTGTAAACCTGAGTGTCCACATTTTCTGATAAGGATTTCTACAACTTACCTTCACAATACAGCTTAATAATTTCTTCTTTACTTAAATCTTACTTCTAGATAGCTTTCCATCAGCTTCAGCCCCCCAGATTAAGCAGGAGGTAGGTGTCACGTCCTCCAGTTGAACATAAACTGTTGCCTCTCATAAAGGAGGAAGATATTCTTTCTGCTCAAAAGGTTTTGATTTATGGAAGTGAATAGATGCTTTACAAGGGAGAAACAGCTAGTTTTCAGAAATTATTTGAGCCTCTACACATCCAGCAGTGCAGGAATTTAACTTAACTTCAACCTGCCCTCCTGTCTCACAGGAGGACTAACTCTGCCAGGAGATTATCTTTATCCTTCTCTCCGATCTCCGTGTGCAGAGATCCCACACGCCCTTCAGTGTATCCCAGGTTTTCTCTCTCCTCGTGGCTATGAAGATTCTCCTAACTTTGGCTACTGTTGGAATTCAGCAAGGGGTAAAACAAAGTCGGCAGGTTCAAGCCTTTGTGCTTGAGGACAGCAACAGAAGAGGAGCTTGGATTGATCATTAGATGCAATTGTCAGTCTGGGCTACACCCCTCACCTGTTCAAAATGAATAAAGGAAGATGAGAATCAAGATACAAGAGGGGAGTTACCCAGTTTACCACATGAAATGGGCAAAGTGTGAATAGACTCTTTATAAGAGTAGTATTTGCAAGCTCGCAGTGCAAGCTGCTGCTGTTTCCCACTGGTGTCCAAAGTGCCTGAACTGTGTGAACTCAGGGGGACTTGCAGGCAGAGGAGCAATCGTTTGAGGGACCCCACTGTGTATTTTTGCCTCCAAGAAAATAAAAACCATTCTGCTCCAGAAGCAAATGAGAGGCATACAAATTCAGAATATGTCAGGATTGTGATATACCAGAAACAAGTCTGAAAGACGTGAAGAAAAAATTACTTCACTGGGGATCCATCCCGGTGGAAACAGCCAGATTTTCTCTTACCTATAGAATACCCTCCTGAAAATGTGTGCTCTGAATCCAAACCAGAAGGATGATGCAGGTCACAGTGACTGCAAAAATCACCCCTATCAACAGCTGGGGGTTTGGTCTTGGGATGGATCACATCGTTTTGGAATTGAGCACACATCCTCTAAAATAATGAGAGCCTCAAGGAAAGTGACAGACTTCACCAGAACCACCAGAAAAACAACTGCTGGCACTTCAGGAGGTCTGCAGGACCTSTCAGAGGGAACTGTGGGGAAGCAAATAAAGAGAACACACGTTTGTGATGACAACACAGTAATGGGTGAAAATATGGAAATTCTGTGTTTCCAAATAAAGGATAAGTCACAGAATAGAGTCACATAAAAATGGAAAACCAAGACTGACATCTCTCCTGGGTGGCAAGAAGGGAATCAAGCCCACAGGGTACATTATGCAACAGAAAGACTGGAGGACTATGAAACAGAAGTGAGCTGCTGGGGAGTCTCATTTGCTTTCATTTAAATTTTTGCCTTAAATAATTTCAATATCCTAGGCATGCTGGAAATTTGGGAGCAGAAAGGCATTCTAATGCCAGGCTACAAAGTTCATGAGTGAGCAAGCAGACTTTGCCAGGGTTGGGTTGAGGGAATAAAGCCATATGCTAAGGCACCCTTGGATTTAAACCAACATTACCTACACAAGCAGCATCCAGGCAGGATGATAACACTTCATAAAACATGTTGTGTGAGAAATCACCCAGAAAATGACAGCTGGAAATGCAGCAGGAAYGGGAACTTTAATAACCCAGCTTCAGATGGAGGAAAGACTGTATCAGGATATAACCCAAACAATCCATGATTAACAAAAAGAGATGGCCAGGGAACACAAAAAGGAAGATATAATCCTTTAGTTTTACAGGATTTAGCCCAAGAGTGTTCAGTCGACAAAACTGCACCACAGTTTGGTCTCAGTAAAGTCTTATGTTCCAGTCACACACTCCCAGGGGAGTACACAAAGTACAACAAACCCACAGGACTTACATTCKACTTCAAAAACAGGAGCTACAGAAAGAAACAGAAAGCCCTTAAAAAGTAGTTCAGGCTACATAAAAGAATAAAAACCTTACAGTTGCCACTCGACAGAGTCAGCACATGTGAGGTCTGAGGACAAGGTCTGGCCTAGAAACAAAGCAAAAAATGTTATTGCACATGAGAGCATATCTGTCAAAAGCTGAAGTATCCAAAGAAGAAACAAAGAGCTGTCAAATTCTGGCAGATTAAATGTGAAAATACCATAGTGGAGGGCATCCAAAAGGAGCTGGAGTAGCAACAAGCGAAAGGAGTTTAATAAAACAAAAAAAAAAAAAGAAAAAAAAAGAAAACAAAAGAGTGTATTTCTTCAAATACATCAGAAACAGCAGTACTGCCACAAAGCCCACAGCATCAAATGGTGAGAGGACTTGCCATGGTATAACCCCAACCAAGAACCACACAGCTGCTCATTCACCCTCCCCCAGCAGGATGAGGGGAGGAGAATTGGGAAGGTAACAGTGAGAAAACTCATGGGCTAGGGTAAAAACAGTTTAATAACTGAAATAAAATAAAATAAATGAAAATGCATTGTAATGAACAAGAAAATAACAAAAAGAGAGAAGGATAAATGAAAAAACTAAAACATCTCAGTGTTACCAACAGTGTTCTCAGCTCAAGTGCCAAACACAGCCCCAGTGATAAAGAAAATTAATCCTATCCCAGCCAAAACCAGCACAGGACTACAAACATAAAATTCAGGAAAGAACRTGAAACTAAAGCAATTCTTTTTATTAGTATTCACTGCAGAGCAAGGTGAAAAGATTTCAATATTCTCACTCTTCTCTTTCTGAAACTTTTGAAGTGACTTCAAAAGATGTGATGGATAGATTGGCAACGTGAATGGCAACAAATCTCTGGAATTGAGGTAACCACTACGAAACACACAAAAATTATAGCTCTTCACCTAGAAATCCTAAGAAAACTTAAGGATGTTTTGCTRCAATTACCAGGGTGTAGTTTCTTGCTTTTTACCAGAGGACTAAAGAAAATAGCAAAAACAACACCCAAGAAAAACAAATCTGAAAAAGTTTCTAAGTGACACTTACGGAATAGGCGAAATTAATGGAAACTATAGGAAGGAATAGGTCAAGTGGACCTTTGTTTAAATGTGACACACTCTGAAACAGCCACTGTGGCACTTGCAAATTGAAGTTCTGCCTTAAAAACATTTTGGAGTTTCTTAAATGGGATCAACAAATTTGCAGATAACAAAAGGTCTTTTTGGATTTCGAAAAGCCTTTAGAGAGAGTCACTCATCAAATGCCTTTAATGAAACTGAGCAACCAGAACTGAGACAAAAGGTCCCAGTAGGGATAAATTATCGAATAAAAGACAAACACAGCAGGTAGGAGTAAGTRGTGGGTTCTTACAGTAGGTAGGTCTCAAGTGGAGTTCTGCAGGGTCTGGTTTAAACTGGTGCTTTTTAGTTTATTTGTAAAGAACAGAAAAGGAGAAAGTAGTGACATGCTGAAATCTCCTAATCAGAGTTATTTAACATAGTAAGGATGGAGGCAGTGACAGAATTGCAGAAGAACTTTATAAGACAAAGTGACTCAACAATAGAATGGCAGGTGAAATCCAATTAAAATAAATGCAAAGTCATGTTCATGGAGGAAAACCAGACTTGGCTTTACAAAAATATCCAAATTTCCTTGCARGCATCAGCCTTGAGCTTTGCAGAATTTAAGAAATCGAGTTTAATGAAAGAGTGAGAGTGCACTTGGGGGGAAGGAGATTCTGTTCCMTGGACAGCCTGGAAAGTTTATACTGCTCCAGTTCTCTCAGCTTGGGAAGGATATAACAGGCCTAGATACAGCTCAGAGAAGAATAAGAAGTATGTTCATAGGTCTGAAGTGGTTTTCATCTGAGGAATTAAGATTTGTARAGAATAAGCCAGGACTCCTCATTGACACAAAAATTAAGTGAAAAATAAAACAAAAATATTCAAGTTGGGAAGAATTATCTGACTTCTCATAGACTATTCTTGCCTTTCTGCACYAATCCCCTGAGGACCATTGCCAGGGTTGCTGGATGAGATGAGCCTTCTGTCTGAGCCCTACAGTCCTTCTCACATCAGGCACCAACTCGCAAACGAAACCCACTGCTTCATGTGGTCACCAGTGACTGACATCAGCAGATTACTAGTGTCTCATGATTTGATATTTGCTACTGAAATAGAAAAAGAAGATTGCCACAAGATTGTTGGAAAGGATATCRCGGGTTAAAAATAAACAGCAACCCCTGCAATATGTGCCCCTGTTCTGAGCACGGAGTGAGCAAGCAGCAGCATTTGTAGGCTCAGTTGCAAGCAGGGCACTGTCAAAGCTGTGCTGCCTGGTGTAGTAGCAAGGTTTGTATTTCCTAGCTCCCAGCCAGCCTTTACAACTGCTCTGTAAGGCCTGCCTAAGGTGTTGGAAGTTACTGTGTGCCAAAATAAAAAATGAATAAAGAAAAAAAGTTCTTTCTGCAGGAGCAGCAGCTTGTAGCAATAACTCTGGTGTCTAAATCGCACTCAGGACTGCATTACAGCTCATCTTACTAATTTCAGACTGATACYGTGGCCCTTTGCTTTAAACAGTAGTAACTTGTAGTTAAACAGCTTTTCATCAACAGAATTACACAAGTCAGGCTTTCCATGTGCACAGATGTCTTTTCATTGATAAATGGARGTAACATCACATAATTTTCCCACTTAATCCTTTAAAAAGCCAGGCTCATGTTGTACCTGCGGAGCAATGACACCTCCCACCTCTGCAAATCGCTTTCGGAGATGTCAGGCACTGTCATTTCCTCCTCAGAGGAAATACTGGGGTCTAGAATCCACACTACCAGAGCAGTCAGCATAGAATAAAAAAATCAAAACAAAACCAAACCAAAAAAGAAGGAARAAAAAAAAYAACAACAAGAAAAACAAAACAAACAAACAAAACAAACCCTTCATATGCCTTTCTGATCTCTCACAGAAATTTCAGCCACAATTTGTCTCTCTATCAAGGATCAAATTAGCCCATATGGCATTATTCATCTCTACAGTCTGTGGGTTTTCATGTAATTTTAAGCTGCCACAGGTCTATTCCAGGTTGTGCAGATCTCACACACCTTGCAGGTACCTCTAGTGCTGACAGAGCTTCCTCCCCCAGGACACTGCTGCTGCTCTGCACTGCTGGTACAGGAGAGAGAAAAAAAACTATTTACATTTCAACTACTGCTGTGAAACTTCTCCTTCCTTTCAAAATACTTTTCTCTTCCTATTTCTATCCCCTTTTAAAGCCCTCCAGTGGATGTGTTAGCAAAGCAAAGCAGTACCAGGGAGCCTTTGAATAAGTTACAAAATGCATTTACCCTTAAAGCATTCTTTGCTGATGACACTGCTGTTTTTATTAACACGTCAGAGTGCAGCCTGTACTGATGTGCCATCAATGACTSGTCATAAAAGCACTGTCCAGAGAGTGGAAAGAACACCCCTACAGAAAGCTGCAGTCAGCAACAAAGTCAGCCTGACCTGTTGCACAAAGGAGACTCTTTCACAGGACAAACACCAGGCATGAGAACAGATTGCTCTCCAAGGTGAACATCACGCACACAAACAGTGGCAAACTGATCTTTCGCTGGCCTCCCAAAGTGCTTCAGTGCCTGAGAATAAACCAACTGCATCACCCAGACTGTCACCCGAGCAAACTGTGCACACTGGTGAAGGAAGGAAGGGAAAGTTCCTCCCTTAGTCAGGTGTGCATCTGCAAGAACAAGGCACAGCCCKGTGCCTGATCCAGGTTCAGCTCAAGACGGCTCAACAGGTCCTGGGGGAAAAAATGTACAGACAGATCAGATAATTAATAACTGTTCCCTGGCAGCAGACAGGTCACAAGGAATTAATTTCCATTCTATCCCTTCCGTGACTGTGCACTAATAGCCTGGCTCACACACTCCTTGGCAGCCTTTATTTAGTGTTGCCTCGGATAAGTGAGCCTCCATCTCCTCACCTTTAGCCGGGCTGAGTAGAATCCAACTCTGTAAATCATCTTGTGAACAACTCGTGGAATAAAAGGGGCCACAAATCATTCTGCTGTCGTTCTTTTGTGAGCATCTCTACGTCTTTGTCCATGAATAATAAGAAACAGCAGAGCCACAGGAGGGCTTGTTGGACGAAAATGCTTTAAACGAGCAGAGGTCACCGGGTCTGAATCCCTTCAGTGCTGCTGCCCAGCCATGGCATGGAGCAGGGAAGAGGACAAACTTTAAAAAGTGTGAAAGAAATCAGAATCATRGAATGGCTTTGGTTGGAAGGGACTGTAATAAACATCTCATTATAACCCSCTGCCATGGGTAGKGACATCTTCCACTATCCCTGGTTGCTCCAAGCTCCATCCAACCTGGCCTTGAATACTGCCAGGGATGGGGCAGCCACGGCTTCTCTAGGAAATCCGTGCCAGGGCCTCACCACCTCAAAGAAGTGGTGGTAAGAGCTTCTTTACCACCTTAGGAAAACATAAAACTCATGGAGTATGGGGTTTCCCAGGACATGAGCCTTCTAAAGAAACTCACAGTACCTTAGTACCACTTTCAGAAACCACACAGCTGTGCTGGGATTTAGGCTTTGGACCTTTATCCAAATCTCAGTGAAAAGTTAATATCAGGGAGAACAACAAAGAAGAAAAATAAATACATATTTAACTTCTATGTTACAAAACCTGTTTCTAGGACTGGGGTTACTGAAAGATTTCTTGTGGAAATCCTGTTCCTCCTAAAGGCTTCATTCATGCTACCACATTAATGGACATGCAGAACAAACAGTGTCTCAAAAGAGTTTCATGTGTTAATTCATGTTAATTAAAATTTGTCCATGACATTCTTCAGCTATATAGCTGTAAATAGTATACACCTAGAGTGGGAAGTCTAAAAAGTCTTATGAAGTCTAACATGCCTGTCAGTGAAATCACTAAGGGAAAATCCAAGCATAGATAAATCTTATTCTTAGTTCTGCTCAAATATAGGATTTATCCTTCCGTTTCTTGCTGTCAAGAGCAGGAACTAATACTAGRATGGCTTATGCTTTGCCCTTGTACTTTTAGGGCTCAGTTAATGGATGAGGAGCAGTAAAAAGACTAAAAATAGCATTTTACATCTGATTGGTATTCATTGCAGTCATAATGCTCTAACTCATCTGGTCTGTGGTTAGAATGAAAATAGTAAGGAACTCTGAGCAGCAGACGTTACCCTTCAGCATTCATGTTTGTATTTAGTCTTTATTGATGTACACAAAGTCATCAGGTGTTCCATTCAAATATGCTATTTAAACATTTCTAACTTAATAACTGGTTCTATTGTCCTCGTCTGCTTGGGTGGAGTTCCAGAAATTTAGTCTTATTCTCCTTTTAAGATAGTAATAATGTGCTTATATTTCAAGCTAAGAAATAGTAATTTATAGTAGTTGTTTGTGAGAGCCTGAAGAGCCCAACTGTTTTTTGCCTTAATCTTTCAGTTTGTTTTCTACTTTCTAGGAGTCAGCTGTTTCCAGTCACTGGCCCCACCAGCCAGTCCCAGACATTTCTGTGCTAAAGTTGAGGAGTAACACAGATCCCAGTCTGTCATTACTTTCTTATATTAACTTTATAGCCCATGTTTGCATCAGMCGTGAGCCACTGGACTAAATTAGGTGAGGAACCAACCTTTGAAGAATTACCACCTCAAAGCATCATATAAAGTCAGAAAGCAATGGCAATGAGAAAGACTTTGTTATTGGAGAAATAAATGTGACAAAACACCCTACTTCTATATGACCTGCAGGAGAAACTCAGACTGGAAAAATTGCTTTCAGTTGCTTGTTTCCTAAACACAGCATTTTTTCAAAAATAAAGACAAGGATTTATRTTTTTTCTTCCTTAATAATTTAAATGATGGCTTTCTCCCTAGAAGCTTCATCACTGAAATGGGAAAGAATGAGAGAAATATCAAAGGCAATGGGTCGTCTTGGAGGTTACCATCAATAATTCATTAGGCTCTGTGGTGGTGCTCTGGCCTCTTATGAATACCATTTATTTCATCTTGTAATTATATTAAACCCAGCTGGGAAGTTCTCAGTGTACCTCAGGACCTTTCTCTTTGGTGAATATTAGTATTGCATGTATAAYGTATATTATTTGCAGTATAATTATGCAGGTGAAACATTAACAGCCAATATGTTATTTGGTGGAATTTTATTATCCATTCCCCTTTTTGCCTGTTTTTTTTCAACATTGCGAATGATATGAGAAAGAAGCTGGCAGCATYCACCCTGCATGCAGCTGTGCCTGGGTCCTAGAAACATGGAATTGGCCAAACTGGAAGAGCAGGGCTGTTTCTGCCTGGTTGTGCTCAAATTGTGGTCACCTATATTTTTATAATTGAAACCTTACAGGTTTGACTTCGGTTATGATTCCCCAAAACAGACTGGGAACACTGAAGACCTTTGTGCATGAAGAAACTGGCCAGTCACACTGGGATTACTGTAACTGGCTGTGAAAATAAAATCTGAAAGATTCTTAGTGTGAAGGTAGAGAAATCTCCAGTATAATAATCAAACCTTGCTGTAATCGTGACTGAAGAGCATCAACACACCAGTGCTGCAATATTGGACATGCACAGAATCAAATTTTGGCCAATTTCACCCATTCCAACTCCTTTGGATGCTCTGTGGCATTAGCAGCATGGTATAAGAGAGTGTACAGAGGGTTCACAGGCWTCAGACTTCAGACAAACCTGTGATAATACATCTCTGCATGCACAGCTTATCTCCAAACTGAGTTCTGCCTTGATTACCAGTTTAAACAGAAAATAATACATTTTGGTATTTTGGAAACACAATCAAAGTATCCTCAGAACTGCCTTMTTTTCTAAAAAAGGGGGTTTGTTTCTATAATAGGTTTAATTTCTACTTCAAAGAGCAATCAGAAAGGCCACTCTCTATTGAGGTCTATAATAATCGTGGGATCTACACAAGATATCTCAAGGAACTCTTTCAACCTCATACTTTCTTTGGGGTTTAGTGTCAGATATTGGCAACCAAGAAGTTTTTGTTGCAAGCTGTTCAYTCAGGGAAAATTTAAGATCAGCCAAACCTATTTCGTTGAAACCAACCCCGAGGGTTTTCCTTTGCAGTCAGAGCTAATCAGGGGAAAAAAAATTTGGCCTCAAAGAGGACACAACAAAACATCGCAGGCAATTTTAATGAAAGTGTAAGAGTCTCTARTGAGGCACCAATCATACTAAAAAGGAATTAACAAAGTCATCTGCCCTTCGGTCAACACAATCTTTCCCAAAGGAAAGATTTTCTTTGCACTTTTCAGAGATGTGTCTAATGAAGAAAAACATCAAAATCCATGACAGAGAAGTGTTATAAAACATATATGTGAGCAGCACCAATATACATCAATAGATACCTGCACAGAGCCCTGTAATCAGAATTGAAAGCAAAACCTAAAAGGCAGTGATTTTTAATTCCTGTACATTTTTTTCTCTATCACTGAGATTATGACTTTAAATAATTTAATGGTCCTGATATCCAAAGGATGGAAATGTATAGTGTGACATATTTTCAGGACATGAAAATCATAACTTTTATTCCTATTTTGATTACTRTCTGCACTGTAAAACTTATCTGGTCGAATTCACTTAAGAAAACCTACTTACACGTGCATTATCATATATAAAATAGGACACAGACACACACACCATCATTACAACCAAATCCTTTTTTTTTTACCCTTATTTATTAATTTTTCTATGCATTTCTTTGGGGCTTGTTGAGTGCCTGTCTAACTGTCTGTTAGAGATTTTACCCTACTCTAGGACCAGTCATTCCCACTTGCACAGACTGAACAGTCTCCTCRTGTGCCAGTATTTCTGTATCATTTCAGAACCTAATTAAAAGGTTTTTCTGACACAAAACTCCCAGGTCAGCAAGAGCAGATTGGAGAAAAACTCTCTTGACCAGCCTTTGCAAAATGAAAACAATTGATCTGATTSACTTACTTCAAATACTATTTGTCTTATGTCTTTTCTTCCTCCAGCATCACAGCTGAAATCAATAGTGCTTCAGGTTTCCTGATTATTTTACAGAGGTAAAAAGTTCCCTGGTTTTGTTAGAAAAGTTTTATTTTGCAAACAGTCATGATTTATAGACTGCTCTTTGAGAAGAACAAGGAGGCAGCTATAGAATTTAAGCTCTCATCTCTGTCACATTAATTGCAAGCTTACTGTCTAGTTTCTTTAGTTATWAAAACAAATAAACAAACAAATAAAAATTATTTTAAAAAACCACAAAACACTCAAGAAAAGAAACCCAAAACCCCAACCAACCAAAAAAATTTAGATGGTAATTCTGCTACCTAAGCATGAGACAATTTTTTTCCARCTTTGGGCCACTCCTAATCAGGAAAAGTTCCCACTGATCTGGCTGGTGCTAAAATTTCACCGCAGCAGAAAACAGACTCTGACCAACAATAACTCCACTCAACAGTTCAGGGTGGAGTTTCTGCCCTCCAGAACTCAACTGACAACTCTGATTCCGACCTGTTACTCTCCAGGTAGCCACAAACCTCAAAATGAGAGACACTCCAGGGAAAAAGGCATAGTGAGCTCAAGAGGGGATTAGAATCACCAGTGGAGGGATAATGAAGAGCTCAGAAAACCAAAAAATTAATGGGCATACAGTCACTGAGGASGCTGGGGGTGCACAAAGAGTTGGGAGGGGACACAGCCAGGACAGCTGACCCCAACTGGACAATGGGATATTCCAAACCATGTGGCATCCTCAGCATATAAACAAGGGGGGAGGTTGCTGGGGGTGGGCACTGACCAAGAACTTGTTGGGCATCAGTCAGTTGGTGGTGAGCAATTGTTTTTATTTCCAGCACTTGTCTTTCTTAGGTTTTATTTCTCTCTGTTATTTTTTATTTTATTATTAAATTATTTTTATCTCAACCCATGAGTTTTCTCATCTTTACCCTTCCAATTCCCACCCTCATCCCACTGARGGGGAGTGAATGAGCAGCTGGGGGGTGGAGTTTCTGGGTGGGATTCCCTTTTCCTGGGGCTAATCCTATCCAAAAACTTGACAAATTTTGTGTTACTTTCCAGCTTGGTTAATTACAAATTCCATTCAGGCATATTCCACTCAAATATGTGTAGATCCAAAGAAATCACACTTGGGCACCTTCTCCCATTTTCAGGAGGTATGGAATTAAATCTAGAGAACAGAGATATTCTTRAGGCAGCTATTGGCAAACAAGCAYCTAGCTGTGCTTGCTACTTGTATAAATTATTCTAAATTTTTGAGATGGAGAGATAAAAGTGATAGCTACTGCATCTGTACCCTAAATTCCACGCATGGAAGCGTTCAAAAGGCGTGTGAATGTGTCACTTGGGGATGTGGTTTAGTGGTGAGCATGGAGTGGTTGGATTAATGTTTGAACTCCACGGCCTTGGAGGTCTTTTCTAACTTTAGTGATCCCTTGGTTCTCTGAGATCTAAACCAAGATACTGGGGCAGCAATAGCCTGGAGAGAAAAACTAGGRTTGGGTGGATATTTGAGTTGCCTTTTCGCTATTGCCCTTTCAGTAAAGTCATTGGGTGAAACTCAGAAATAATGAGGTTCATAGGYTTCCAGAATCTTTGGCCTTCGCATTGTCAGTAGCGGTAAGATTTCATTCTGGTTGCATGTTTTTACTCTTTCAGTTTAGTCTTACGATTATTTCAAGAGCTATAACAAAAAAATATTCCTAAAACAAAACCACCATTTTTTTAACATCCATGCTGTGTCCTTAATGTATTTTAGAGCTATGAGCTAGGTAATAAGCTCCTTTATGTAAGAACTGATTATTTTAAGTCAGATCTCATTATTGAAGCTCTTTACATCATTCTGTCGGTGAATTAGATGCATGCAATGCCTGAACAGTTGTTTTTTGTTTTCTTTTTTGTATTATTATTCTACCAGTTCACTCAGAGAATGAACTCGACTCAGGTAGTTAGATGAGAATTAACTTGTTCACATGCTCTGTGCAACACCAAGGATTTGAGGGAGTTGTTTGAACATCTCTAGATCCCTGCCAACACAGAAATACAGCCCTGCATACAGACACCTGCTTCTGCTGCAGGTTTGTGCAACAGAAAAGCAAACAYGCCGGGAGGCAGGGGAAAGCTAAACCACTCCAAATGCTCTGCRAGTTCTCCAACGTTACGCCTTTATTTCACCTCTTGAAATGCAATTCTCCCTAGGACCACAAAATGGGTGCTCAACTCTTGCTAAGTCTTAGCTCTGAGGCTCTCAGACAGATTTTGTAATGTCTCTGCGTGGAGGTGCAGAGAGRCTGAACACTTGGACCATGTAAACTTGGACAAAAAGGAAAAAAAATATCCTGAGGGAGTCTTGGTTTTGTCTGGAGTCTTGATGGATCTTTGGACAACTTGGCTGTGCCTTTCCTTCTGCACTCAATGAACATAATTCTCCCAGTGAAGGCGATTCCCTTACTTTTGGGTTCCTACACAGATCAGTTCTGGRGTTGGAAATTATTGCTCTCATTCTRAGGCACACTATCACCCATCTCCTTTATTTTTCACGTACYGCCAGCATTGTAATGGCCATCAACCTGCTTCCTCAACACACAACTCAGAAAAACTGCAGATAAACACAACTTTCCTGAAATATATATTTGAAGCAGCTTGTTAGGTTTGTGGAGCCATTTCAATTGAATGTTGACATTAACCTGTATTCAGTTGTCCCAGGACAGCACATCAATGTGGAAAGGGT
Source organism: Amblyornis subalaris (assembly GCA_018881555.1). Lineage (NCBI taxonomy): Eukaryota > Metazoa > Chordata > Aves > Passeriformes > Ptilonorhynchidae > Amblyornis > Amblyornis subalaris. Next base: position 87,061 of record JACAXG010000346.1, on the reverse strand, counting down.
CTCTCAGGTAAGGAAATAGCACTGTGGTGTCATTGCCCTATAAAGCAGTGAAGCAAGAACTATTTGTGCCCCAAGCTGCAATAATATGGCTATATTCATTCACCCACAGAGCAAACTTGTTTGCTAACTGTGTATTTTGCTCACTATATTTTGCATTTTTAGAGCTCATGTCTCTCTTGGTCCTGTCTCAACACATGCTCTATCCTTTGAACCAGCTCATCTTTTCATCAGAACTATTAACTTCTCCAGTGTCAATAAAAATGCTGTTAATTGCTCCAGTACAGCTTTTGTGCCTCTCTGCATTACATCGTTTTAGACAGCATTTCAATTTGCTTATGTTTATTCTCTGTACCTAGACTTTTGCAATGTTTTCCTTCAGAAAATAGGAAATGTCTTACAAGTCACTGAAATCACCCACAACAATTTTGGAGTTGGTAAAGCCAACAAAAGGTCTTTAAGTGATTTGTCCAAGATGAGTCAGTAAGTACAACTATAGACAAACCCTGGAGATTTAACACTTTCTTTTTTCTCTAACTACAGGATGAAAACACTGCTATCTCACTAGGCAGTTCTTACTGCTCCAAGTGAAATTTATTCCACCCCTACATGGCCTCTGAAGTCCCATTTCTGTGATAACCCATAGATTTTTCATTACTTCTTGACAAAATGCTTAGTACTAGTGTTTATTTTATCCCACTCCAGGCAAAATAACTGGAAAGGAATCATAACTGTATCCTAACAGCTATGAATCTTTGACATACTTCTCTTCTAGAACAATATGAGATAAACAGTATTTAGACTGAGATTTTTTGGAAAGGCTTCTAAGAACTTCCAGAAATTAAAATGTCCCCTAAGCCAAACCCCTAACTTTTGGAGGCTCCTTTTCTCTGGAAAGGACAACTACTTCTATAATTATCTTCTTTCCTGATCCCCAGTCTTACAAAAACATCTTCAAAAGTATTTTAAATAGTAAAATAAGTCCACCCCTTTTATTCTAGATGCAATGTTTTAGGGTTTTTTAGCAGTACAGCAGGATAAGTTTCTGTTTCCCTACACATGTAACACATTGCACCCTTCACACATCACTCCTTCACTCACAATCACATGATGCACCTTGTTTAGAATCTTCTCTTGAAAGAAGGGTCTGATCTATCTGTGCAGTCGAGTGTTTCTAGCATTAAAATACCGAAATTCTTTTGACTCAGAGATAAGAGAATTAGAATCCTCGTTAAAACAAGGATTTCTGCAAAGATTTCTCACCCACATCACTTGGTACTSTAATGTCAAAGCTTTGAAATGGCCAGTTCCACTTTGTTTCTGCCAGATGAAGAACAAAGTCTGACTACCAGCAGCATGGAAATGAAACCCTCATTTTAATGGAACAGTTTTATTGGTTCTGTGCTGTGCTGAGTTAATATGACATGTTGTATTATAGCTGAAATATTATAATGACTTGTGTGAGTTCATATTAGTTTGAAAGTGTTCTTTACCAAGTTTGTACTCCCATCATTTGCAAGTCAATTCAAAAAAGGAACATAGCAGGAAAGCTAATCTAGTGTGCATTGTATTAGTCTCTTTCTCATTAGTGTCAGAAATTAATTGCAGCCTGCACAAATAACTCAGGACAGTTTTGCTTCTCTCCCATGGTTAGAGGGTAAGGGAATATTCTATGGAAGGCCTCCAAGGGACTCTGCCTTGCACAGAGCTCTCAGCACAGACAAGATAAATTCCTAAATAAAAGCTAGGAGAAAATACTAAAAACACATAATTCGGATCACAGACCTCACCTGCAACCTGTGCAGGAAGTTTGTGCTTTTCTTTTTTAATTGCTAACATTGATTTGGATTTGTTTGCAATTGCCTGACTGGTTCAAGAAGTACCAAGAGGTTGGGGTGGGCAGTCTTACAGCCACGTGGGTGTAAGGTACTCACCTGAGTTCAGTTCCCTCAGGAGAGCAAGTGGTAAAATGCTTCTGTTTAACTCCTCCACCTGGTCCTCTCTGGAAGAGTAACATGGATTCTCCTGCCCCATCTGGGAAAGACTGCTTTTCCTCATGGTCAGTGATTTCACAGCACTTCCAGTTCCATTGGAAAAACGAAGCATTTATCAGGCTCTCAAACAGAGAATGTGCTTTTCCACCTTCTTCAACTTTCCTTTTAATGGGGAACACCATTTTCCACTTTGCACCTGAGCCCTGACAGACCCGAAGGACCAGCCCTGCACATCTCTTTCATCTCATTCACTAGAACACCACTTTGTACACCAAACTTGAAACCCATGTACCTGACCTACAGTAACTTGCACTCATTTTTAAGGGAGAAAAGTGGGACCTGTATACTAGTGCTTCGTGCTTCTGGTTAGTAAATTTGGACTTGCAAGAGAAAAGGTGTTGGAACAATCCATAGGAAAAGTGTAAATAAATCAAACAGGCAATGAAAATCTTCTGTAAAATAAGTCTTGGTGTTCAACAGGTCTGAAGTGAAAGAGCTTATAACCTACACTTGATATCATCTGAAAGTCTCTCCCACCTGTATTCTTCAGTCACTGCTTCTAAGGGGCTCAGAAGTGTCTCCTTCACTTTAACCAGTTGCTCATTTAATTTCATTTGAAATCTAAAGCTGTTCAGCAAATGGGAAACAGAAATACAAGGGCCTGAAGAGAGAAATATATGAAAAAAATACTAGAAAAATAAAATTATCATCAGGCCCGTTTCCAGCAACTTAGATGTGCATTTTCCTGATTCTGTACCCTTTAAGTTTCATAGATACAGTTTTTGACAGGGGGCAGAGGGAACCCCATGGAGGAGGAAGGGAGCATTTTCAAGTCTATTCTCCTGCTGTGATTACAACATAATCTATTTTCATATTTTCATATTCCTTTACTGACCCTCCAGCTTATGTTGTTTCTAATCTGTCATTCTTTTTTTTTAAGCCACAAATTTGCTTTAATGCTTCAATAGCAACACTAGCAGATCAATCAATTTAAGAAGCTATGTGCACTGTGCCTGGACACTAATAAAATAATATGCACAGAGCCATCAAATTTTACCCTGAAGAATAAATCTAATGGCCTTGGTCAATAATCCTAATTGATCACAACTTAGGGTTATGGATTTGAAGATAAAAGTATGAGCAAATGTAACTCATTTTTTTTTACAATGACTCATATGAATATATGTAAGGGACAAAAAAACCCAAAATGAAGATGCAGTAGATAGGGGGTATTACAAATAACTAATCACTCAGAAAACCAATTATTTCTACGGACTAAAAGCCAATTCTTRTTAGCAGAGTTAATATTTTAGCTAAAAATTACATGGACCTTCTCAAACAACAAATACAGCAAATTGTCTGGTCTAGTTGATACTCCACAAGTGAAAATCTGAGGTTCTCCTGTCCAGTTCTGACACAGACTGGCTATGGGCACATGGTGAAAGCAATTTCTTTGTGSCACAACTGAAGCATTTCTCAGTGGAATAGATCGTCTCTGCTAATTTCTCCCATGCTTCCCATTCCATATTTCTATTAACTTGAGCAAAAATATTCATAGACCCATCTGTACTGGGTTTATGATGGCTGGGCACCAATTCCCCTATTAGCTGATGTTTCGGACAATAAACTGTAGCAGCTGAGTTATGGATCCACCTTCTTTTCTGATGGTTTTACCATGAAGGTAGTGATATGTGGCAGGGGGATTTGTCACATCTAAGGACAGAGTTATCTAAAACCACTCAATGTGAATTGGTAATTAAATCCAGACATCCAAGATTCATAGAATTACAGAATCATAGAATATCCTGAGCTGGAAGGGACCCAGAGGGATCATTGAGYCCAAAACCTGGCCCTGCACAGGACATCCCAAGAAYCYCACCCTGTGCCTGAGAGCATTGTCCAAACACTCCTTGAACTCTGACAGGTTTGGTGCTGTGACCACTTCCCTGGAGAGCCTATTCCAGTGCCCAACCACCCTCTGGGGGAAGTTTGGCTAGGACATTCTGTGGCAGAAAGATTTTAGGACAGTTTGCTAGTGATTTTTGTCCAAGATATCTCTGCACACTGCCCCAAAATAATATAAATATAAATATAAATATAAATATAAATATAAATATAAATATAAATATAAATATAAATATAAATATAAATATAAATATAAATATAANAAATATAAATATAAATATAAATATAAATATAAATATAAATATAAATATAAATATAAATATAAATATAAATATAAATATAAATATAAATATAAATAATATATTTAGGTATGGCTCTAAGAACTCTCCAGCTTTAGAAATGGGACAGAGTGGGAACAGAGTAACACTATGAACCAGATGAACACTTTGATGTCCTCCCTTGGGTCTGATTGGCCAGCATGGAAGGAAAACTCTCAATTTTCATAATATGTGTACTTCCTTACTATTAGAGAGAAAATAAGAATAGTAGTAGATAATCATGATAATATGAAAGAAATACACATGATAAATATGACAGACACAGATAAATATAAATATAATGATAACATAAATTACTAGCTTTGCCTCTCTAACGCTTAGAATTTCCTGTCTTCACAATAATATCATSACACATGAACAGCTTCAATCCACTCCTTCCCTCTCAATTCCTCAGCACCTCAAAAAGTTTCCATTGTGTTCCAATAAGCTGAGCGATTCCGAGTGCTTGTTTTCTTTATTGTTCTAAAGACTTCCTGCCAGGACACCTCCGGCACTGGACATCTTGGCAGTGGCTATTGCTGGTGGATGGACCTCTTAATCGTTGAAGTTTAGCATCTCACAGTGCTCAGCATTATCCTCCTGTCAACCCCTGACACCGGGGAAGATCGATGCCCCTTTCCCGTTGGCCTCTGCTCCTGGACCGTGCTTGATTTATTGTGCCTGGAGCTGGGCAAGGGAGTGCAGATGTCCTTTCATCCATCAGGGGGTGGGGATGGAGTGCCCCCACTACACAAGGTGCTGCTGCTCTATAAAACAGAGTGTGTGAAGCACCAGAGGACTTTCAGTGGCCAAAGGSAGAAACAAGGACAACTTCATGGGCCAAAACAAACAAACGAAAAAAGATGGCATATGTTGTTCAGTGTTGAGTTGCAGAACCCCACAGAAGGGGGAGGCTGTGGGTGGGACAGTGTTGGGTCTTTGATTTTGCAGCTCATAAAATTCCAAGTCACAGCAGAAGTGTGGACTACAGCCGTGATGTGGTTTAASTCAGWGGCTTTATAAAGTGATTCTGTTTCCAAAGTTTTCCAAGCCCACACAGTATGGCAGCAACTTCAGAAGGAGGCAYAGAAACATGACATGAGTCGGTCTAATATATCTTTAAAATTATAATCAATGTTAATTATGATGCAATGTTAATTCTGGTTATTTTATTTTTAGAATCCAATAGAAATAGGTAAGATATCCCAGCTGCTTGTTATACTTTTCTCAGGAAGTATTCAAAAACTGAATAAATTGTTCCAGGGAGCAGCACAGTAATGTGGAATACCCAGGTAATTTCACACATATTTTGGAGAATTTAATGCTTTCTTTATGATGAGTTTTTGATTCTTACAAACCAGGCTGGAGTTTTACTGTGACTTATAAACTGCCTGGCTCTTACACTGACTTTTTACAATATGGAAAGAGGCTAACTCCATACTAGAAAAGCTGGAGCTGTGGATGGTAATTACCAAAGGGAAGCATCCACACTTCAGAGCTAATCTTTATTCAATACATGACATTGTTGGCGTTACTAGAGAGTTCTCAATACTTCCTAAGTTTCTTCAACCTTTGCAGCTTGACCTCACTAACTTTTCACATCCTTCAGGATGCTTCCCACTGTAATTGATGTGTCTGGGACTTGATYGTTTGATATGTAACAGACAACTGTCCAAACACATGAAAAACCATAAGGTGTGATTCATTTTGTTTCACTCCCTCTTCCTCCCCTCCTTGAGACATTGGCTGCATTTAAAAACTCAGCAGGGTATACAGAAAACTGAGTTAAATTTGACAAGTCAACTTCATCTTGGGTGTTTAATGATATCTCTCTGCTCCATGCCAACACTGCTAACTTATAACACAAATGGGTTTTATGTAAATGAACTGTAAATTAATTTAAAAGAAGATTCTAGACTAAMCTTTTGCACCAGTATGGTGTGCAAAATGAAGCTCAATGTTACAGCCATTACAGATGTTCATGGACAAAGGAACTTTCTTAAATACAAAATCAGTCTTTTCTGAAGTTTTTAGGGGATGATAAAAAATCTTTAAAAAARCTTTGAAACACACCTCTACAAAGAGCACTTACAACATCTGTGTAGAGGACAAGATACAGGAAAAACAATTAAGACAAAGAGCCCACATATAAGGGAGAAAATATTTGATCCACTTCAGTTTGCCTTGTGTGCTGATTCATCCATGAATGCCAGGTGCTCCCATGGAACTCATAGACTGGACTGGGATTCTCTCTTAGCATAGACGTCTGAGGATAAACACCTGCAGCTGAGTTTGCTCTCTGAACTCCCTTTCTAATCAGTAGAGAGAAATAGGTCTTCCTTGGAAGCCCTTTAGATCACCCATTTAAAACACCTGAATTCCAGAACTGCCTGTTTGTCTGTCCATTAGAAAAAAAAAGAAAATGGATAAGAAGGCAGCAGGATCTTATCTGAAGCTGAGTGCACAATGTGCACCACTCTGATGCTAAACAAATCTATGAGGGAAATTTTCATCAGCAACCAAAAAACTTTCAAGGATACAAGGATGACTCAACTTCTATTCCAGCTTTCCTTCAGAYAGACAGGATTTCTTAGAAAAGTCTTATTCCCTTCTTGCACCTCCATCAGAAAAGTTCTTACTGTCATTAAAGCCTCTTTTCAAAGAGGTTAATCATCCTAATTGCATTTCTGCATGGACAGTGAATGCCTCCATAAAATGAAAAAGTGCAAAAACAACTGGAAAGAGATTGGACTAAAAGAGGAGAGATTTTGGCTGGGCGTTGGGAAGAAATTCTTCTCTGTGAAGATGGTGACCAGAGAAGCTGTGGCTGCCCCAYCCCTGGAAGTGTTCAGGGCCAGGTTGAAAGGGGTTCTGAGAAACCTGGTCTAGTGGAAGGGGTCCCTACCCCTGGCAGGAGGGTGGAACTGAGTCATCTTGCTTGTGGAATGAGTGGAACAGGTTAAACTACTGCAGCAGTCAGGTGAAAAACAGAAAAACTTTAATATCGTGTGCTGTGCCCTGCATGAAGAGCCATGATGTGGGGGACTTACCATCACTGTGCAAAGTCCTTGCACAGCGTGTGGATCCTGYGAGGTCACCAGGGCCTGCCTGTGGTGGGTTGAGCATTGCTGACAGCCACAAGATGCTTGGCTGTGGAGCAGTTCTGTTGCTTCCCCTGCAGCTCATTCCCAGCACGAGCTGCTGTTGATCCTCATCTCCAGCTACAGCAGCTCAAATGCACACTGTGCTTTCCAGTGGCATTTCTCACAGCTGGTGGCTCCTTCATGCTTTGGACCAGCCTGTTTTGTTTCTATCCATGTGTCTATCCATTGCTAGATCCACCAATCCTTGGGGGAACTTTTAAGATGCCTTCTGCAAGTGACAATTATGAATAAAATAATGAGGAAATCTAAAGTAAGCATTTAAATCAAATGAAAAGAGGGTTAATGTGATGAGATAAACTAGGAGGTACAGAGATGGAGACATTTCCTGAGAGTGAACAATGTGCTGTTCCCAAAATGTCTGCTGTTGGATTAGATCACACAGGCAAAGAGTAAGAGCTGCTGGATCTTTTTGTTGTGTTCATCCAGGAGAAGCTTTAGGATGCTTGTTACGGATTKCAATCTAGAATAATACATCATAGAATGGTTTGAGTTGGAAGGATCTTAAAGWCCATCTCATTCCAGCCCCTGCTATGTACAGAGACACTTTCCACCATCCCAGGTTGCTCCAAGCCCCATCCAGCCTGGCCTTGGACACTTCCAGGGATGGGGCAGCCACAGCTTCTCCGGGCAGTCTGTACCAGGGCCTCACCACCCTCAMAACAAAAAGCTTCCTCCTAATATCTAATTCCCTATTAAAGGAAACTGAGGTAGTTCACATTTCACACTTCTTAAGTTTAGTGAAATGAAAGCATTTTGGATGCCATGAAAACTCTGTTGCTATGGACTCTCTAAAAGCAGACCATCAAAATGTTTCTGTGGACTTAAATAAGGAAAGTCTTTGGAGGAAGTGATAATATAACAAATTCACAGTGTGAGAAGTACACAATAACTCTGTGCCACCTCTGAAATAACCTTGTTTCACTGCTGACAGAAGAGCAGATTTGGCAAAAACTGGTAAAAGAGGAGTAAAATTTCACTGGCACTAATCTAGGAAGATCCTGAGAGAGTCAGACGCCTTCTGAACCATGTTCTTTATAGTGTCGAAATTATTCCCTAGTGTAAAGCTTTTGCTATGTACAACTGTGCAGTATCTCTATCTGCAAGAGAGGCAAAAATTAATATTAAACACAACTGTACTTGTCAGATACATTTAGTTTTATATAGCAGCTGTACTCACAATATTAATGTGCTGCCCAGAATACTGATCGAGAGCATTTCTTGAGCAGTACTTCTGAGGAGTAGAAGGTTGCTAACTCTGAAAGCACTGCTCATCACTAGCCAAAACCAGTTTTCCCTAATGGAGGGCACAAAATGTAATGGAACCTGCAAACCTTATTTCTTCCAATTCATACCTCTTTCTCATGAGGAAGAAAGAATTACACTCAGCACTAAGTAGCTCTAGACCAGCACCACAGAGAGGTTGGGACAGTGTGTAAACATTCTACTGTGGAAAGTTTACCAGTGCAACACTTTTGACGGCAATTTCAGTAAAGTTCAGAATCCTCAGCTTTCATCTGTTATAGTGCTCCTCTGGCCTGGTTGCAATTTGGGTGCAATGTATCAGAACCACTACATTCCTACAAATTCTAAAAAAACACCCCATCCATATTAAATATACTTAGTTACATATGCTGCTTGCAACTAACAATATATTCATATAATTGCTCTGTAAAATGCCAAGGGATTTCTAATCAGTCAACTTGAATTGAACAGGGGATTCCCTTGCTCCACATCTTCACATATTTCTGAATGAGAATTAATCCTCACATAAGTCAGGTTCTGGAAGAACTAAATTCTTTTCACCCAGCTTATTTTTGCAGCTATTGCCACAGTCTCCCATTTATGAGTGCTTAATGGTGGCATAGACTACCAGGAATGCATTATCACTTGTATTGGTTACACAAATATTAAAGTAAAAATTGGTCTTTTTCCTAATATCACAGTTATTTTTATAATATGGGGAAGATGAAAGCACTCAATGCCAAATCCAATACATTTAAATGAAAGATTTAGTTCTTTCTTGATGCTTTTTGATACCCCTTCCACACTCTAGGGAATATCAATTCTCCTTTAATTTTACTAGTTTCATTAGCATAAGTTGTTCCTCGAGGCTTCATTCTTTTTTAAGAGGTTTTTTCCCTTCTGTCAGATGATCTGACTTAATTCAGATTTCCAGGGGAAGTGGGAATGTGTTCCCTTCAGAGTGCATTGATCCAGCATTCAGGAACAACAGCCAATTCCTGCCATGAACAGGRTAGAAGGTTCATAAGCTTTAAGGACAAAAGAAGCCATTTTGCTAAACAAATCTGGTTTATTGTACAGTGCATAATATCTCCTGTACCTGTCTTGTCTTTAACTGTGCTGCTCTCTGTATTGCCTTCTACTTCAGCCTTCTAAACGCAGTCCTCTACCTTGCCTGGTTTTCCCAGTCATTATGTGRGGACCAGAGGCTCTTCAATTCATTTGGATGATGAAAACAAATAGTCTGACAAAGTTATAAGGATATCACCAGCATACATTAGTTTCAAAGATGAATGTTTTAGTCGTTTTGACCTCTGTGGTCATTTCTTTCACACGAATTGCCAAGCATTCTGCTTTCAAAAAGCAGCTTTTTCCAGCCAGTAAATTCTCACCACCCTTCCCTTGGTACATYTACTGACCAGGGCAAGTGCCTCTACTTTCCAAACGTTTATTTCTACATCCCACCATATTTAGTGAACATACTAATCTGTAAAATACAGGATGGGAAAATGTCTTTGAAAACCCTCAASCTTTTTCTCTCACTCATGCTCTTTGCTGATGACAACAATCAATTTCTTTTAATATTTACACCGAAAGAAAAGTGTGTGTTGCGTTTTGTGCTGTGTTGTGTGTGGTTTGTGTTTTGTGTTGTTTTGCTGCTTATTTGTATGGGAGATCAGGGAATTCTTGATTCAACTGTGTAGAGAATAAAACATCAAACAATAAGTTAAAAAAACTTGTAGACAAAAAAGAAAAAAAGTAGGAGAAAACAGAGCACATAATGGATAAACAAAGAGTGGAGGAAAGCAAGAACAATAATTTGAAATATGAAGAATAAACCTGGAAAAAARGTACCATATAGAAACACAAATTATGGAAGAAATTGAAAATGTATGTAAGGAATAAGGAATCACTCACAATCAAATCTCAAAAATATGGGACTTATTATAAAAGCAAACAAAAATAGTTATTTTTCTWGCCCACATATTTCATGTTCAGAGCATTCCCACCTCCAACCGTAGTGGCCAAAAATATGGCAGGATTCACGAAGTGATTAGAGAAAAGAATGAAAGTTGGGTACATTAAGTATTACAGGGGTTCTAAATGTAACCTCTGGCCAGAAAGATCCTAAAACAGCAATTACCAATAAGTAAGAAGGTATCAAGAAGAAACCACATGCCCTGTTTCTAATATTAATTCCATAGACATCTAAAGTTGTATCTGTAACCACATCTGCAAATTATTTCCAATACCTTTGGTCATAAACACAGCATGTTAGAAAACTTCATGGATTACCCAACAAAAATGTTGCAATGCATTTCCTGAATCAACCACKCCAAACACTGGGGTTTAAAGTCTCAGAATTATATAAATGGGCATGTTAACTTAGTGAGCATAGCCTGAGAATAAAGTGGGACCAAAATCTGTCAGAAGCTTATTTTGTGGATTCAGTTATGACTGATGCAAGCTTTATTTCCATGTGACTTCCTGGAGAAGCATCCATCCTGCCTCTCAAAGAATTAATTAATTGAGAACTCAGTATCACACACCTTAACCACTGGACATTTCTTCCTTTATAGACAGAGCTTTTGGGAAAGTAGAGTGAATGGTCTCCTGGAGGGATCAGACCTCTCTCCAGCGTGGGAGTGATGTACAGCTGCAAACCAATTAGGCTGAAAAGTTCCCATATGTTTAGCCAAAAAGAACTCATTCCAGTAACTAAACAAATCCATTGGCTTAAAAACTCCCAGGATCTTAACTTGAAAGCATCCACACCTAGGGATCTCTTAGAACATATTRAATCAGCGATCTTTAAACACCGCACATCACGTCCAAATGTCAGCCCTTTTTCTGCAGGCTGTAAATACTTCATGTGAAGTTCAGCTGCCAAATGCACCACAGCTGCCTCCAGTCAGCCACAATGCAAATGAGGCTCAAACCTCTCTTGACTTGAGAGTTATTCTGTTATTCTGCATGGATATCACCAAAGCAGGTGAAGACAACCCAGTAAATTTATCCCACATATTCCAAGTTACTTGGTGCCCCTATTGATAGGTCATGACACTGAGGCATTATGTTACACCCTGCCACAGGGTGCCCAAAGTTACTTCTAATCACAGTTTTCCTGGTGCAACAGTCAGAATGTTTGAGATGAAACATTATGCCTGGCTTATGCCTGGTCCTCCACATTCAGCACATTTTCATTGTCTTTCATCAGTAGCAGAAGCAAAATGAAATGGGTTCAATTTACAAACTCAACTTTTCTTGGTCTGACACTGAGGGTTGGGATCCAGTTCTTGTTTTGAGGTCCCTCAGAGAGTTATTTCTTTCAGAAAAGAAAATCCACGCAGTTTTCAGCCRTCTTTAGAAAGTGCTGCTGAAGAAAATGATCGTTTTTATGGAGCGAAGCCCACATTCATGGAGTCTGGGATTCTAGGAAACCATTGTTTGTTTTGATCCACAACTTCTTTGACCAAAGGTGAGTGAAATTTATGTCATGCTGGTGCTTTACATGTGGAAATAGTAGAGCTTCTTGTCCTTTTATTCCCCAAAACATATGGAAAAAGAATTATCTTGTTGAAAACTTACTCCCAAATGAAAATATCTATGAAGACATTACTTTGAGCAATTTAAATGGCTTAGTTTTCAAATAATCTTTCAAAATCAAAATTGTTGTCTGAACTAAGCTGAATTTTTATTTAATTCCTTATTTGTTAAACCACTTCTGATGTAAAATAGGAAGACAGGAAAGGATAAAATATGTGGGGTTTGCCTCTCTTTCACTTCAGTCTTTGGTTTCTGCTTTTTCCTTGAGGGTGGGCAGGGAAGAGCCAGGAAAGTCTGTGGTTTCTAAATAGACTAAAATGGAAAACTAAGAAAATATGAAAGATTCAGGAGGATGGATGTCAACAGGGAAGAAATTAATACAGTAAAAATTCATGGTGTTATAGAGTCAAGGGCCAGAAAGGGTCAGATAAAGAACAGAAAAACACCTGAAAAATTCCTCAGACACAGTAGCTGGAAAAATAGAGGCATTTTCTTGCTTCTTTTGGCTAAATGTGCTGTTCCACTGACTGTGGTTTAACTTGTTAAAGAGTGTCCATGCCTGTTGGATTCACTCTGTGTTCCACGTGTCCTTTCCCTACAGACATGAGTGACACAGCTCCCATGGCTTCCAGTGACTGGCTCATTTTCTCCATATGGAGCACAACTAACACGGCACAATGGGCCTGGAAGCCTCTGCAAGAGTCATTCACAAAGGTTTTTTCTCATTTACAGTGCACTTAGCTTCAGCAAACAGCAGGACAGGTATGGTGGAGGAGGGAACCAGCCCACCAATACACCCAGGCAGAAAACAATAATGAGTCTCCTTTCTCTCTCATTATTGCTCACAGAGGAAAACATTCCTTCCGTTCTTACTCGCCCTTGGAGTGATGGGGAATGTGCTGAAGCAGTTCTACAGTAGCTTAATTACTTATCACAAATCTTTTAAATTAGTTTATACTCATTAATGTGGCATCTGGGAAATGGGCATTAAACCATCAATGACCTTTTTGCTAATCAAAGGCCTCAAAGCTTGTTATTCAGAGGGTACTTCTCATACAGAGCTTTACCTCCACATCAGGCTAATCAGAGCAGTTTTTCATGCTGAATTTGAAGCTGCCAGAAGTGAGCCTGCAGAAGCTGTTACTTAGAGGATGGTCAGGCACACAGTCAGGCAGTGCCGGTGTGCTTTGCCAGGGGTGACCCCTCTCTACTGACTTTGGGTACATCTATGCTGCTACTCAGGAGGTAACTGCAATAGGCAGGTGATAGGAATAGTGATACTGTAGAGGAATTGGGCACAAAATTCAGTTCAGTGTAGCTGCTGAGGTGTGCACGTAGGTTTGGGAGTGGTGCTGAAGCCTTGCGTTCAGTGTCAGTCAGAGCTCTGTCCCAGCTAACCCAGGTGTGCCTGAGCCTACCACTGCATCCCAGACCTCCCTTGTGTTGGCCTGGCCTGGCTCACAGTCTGTGTCAACAACCACAAGCCATCAAGTTCTGCAGTTTATCCGTTTTTAGCTTGTTGAGGTAACCAGCACATTTCTGGGTTGCTTCCCACCTAACAGGAAATTAAAATGCACTTTCTTCAAAAATCCCTCCCATGACAAAATGAATGTGTTTTATTTAAGTTTCCTAATAATTTCTRATAAATAAGAAGGAGCCCAGAGCACCCTGCAGCAAACTCTGGAGGGCACTGCTTAAAACAGAAGGAAAAGAGTTCCTGGATAGTCAAGCCACAGTTACATCCAAGTTTTCCCATGGTTCCTGTACAGCCTCCTTTCACATCACTCAGTAAATTAGGTGAGGAAAACAGGCTCTTTTTGTAACCTTTCCACTCTGTCAGGATAAGGGTTCACAGACATGTAGGATCCGTGTTGACACATTCAGCTTCTTCTTCCCTTACATTCACACAAACTTGCAAAATGTACACAAAATTGCAAATTCAGTGACAATGTCAAGCAAACAACAAACTGGGTTTTTTCTCCGTGTGAATATATAAAAATGGAAAGGAGAAATCGCACTAGGAAACAGTCTCATTCCTAACCATTCATCACCAGGTTAAGCTTGTCTTCATGCAGTGAAAGAAATTGCTTAAAAATTCAAACAAGGATGATGATGGCAACTGTATAGGATTTCTGCCCTGGTGTCTTGCTCCTGAGATGGACCAGGCAGGGGTGAGCACTCAGTAACTCAGCCTTCAGTTGTAAGCACAATTCCCTCGATTTATTTCAGGATGGTGAGACACAATATCCATCATTTATGTTAGCCTTAAGCCCAATTTTATGCTTCATGGCACTGATGATGTCAGGTTGAAGAGTGTGTTGGTGACTTGAAATCCAGGTATCAGGAATGGGATTAATCTGAGCAAAAGCAGACATTCCTGGAGTAGATAACTGCACTGTACCTTGCTGTCCTGCACTCYCTTAATAGTCAATAGAGAGGAGGAGGAGACACTAATGGTGCCATTTATCTTGTGCTAAAACAGGCATCTAAATCTGGGCAGATAAATCACACTTTTAAAACGTTTCTTTTTCACACTGGAGGCTGAGGGAGCTCAGGTGGGCAAGTGAAAATACCTAGAGAGGTGACAAGGGTCTCAGCCCTGGAGTGCACTTGGTACTTCTTGCAGAAAAGCATTTTTTCATCCATTTCTGGGCATCCYGTCTTCCTTCCTGTGTAGCAAGGGTTGTGGAAGAGGCAGTAAGACTGTTTAGGGACAGCTGTAACAGAGCAGACCGAGTGTGACTGTGTTATTCCAGGTATTCTTCAAAGACAGTGCTGGATAAATCAAGCTTACGATGAACACAAGGCATCTCATTGCCACAGCACTTCTTCCTGTCATGTAGTAGAAAAGTTTGGTGAAAGATTGTAGGTAAAATTATTAATTGTAAGGCAAAGCTGCCTTCAGGCAATGCTTTCTTGTCTGTCTGTATAGTGATTTCATCTTACCCATTACCTGTGATTGACAAGCTACAATGAAGAAATGAGTAAATGTCCTAAAATCTCTAGAAAATTCCTTTCCAAAATTCCATTTCTGACGACAGTAAAGTTCAGAGGGGAAAGGAAATAAAAATTAGAATTGAAGTGTGTGTTTCTGTTGTGACTGCCATTAAAGGTACATCTATCAAACACATTCACTGTCATCAAAATGTCAGACTTTCAATCTAAAACTGTAGTTCCTTCTGCAAAAGAAGGCTTTGTCTAGGAATCCCAGTAGACTCAGACTGCATAAAGGAAGGAGGCTGTATGGCAGATACATTTAGATGGCTAAAGTGAAAGAAAACGTTGTGAAACAGGAGTTAGAAAAAATACTTGTAGGTTTTCAGATTTCCTGGCAGAATTTGCTATTTTAATGGCCTTAGACAACCCTGATAGGCTTGGAGATAAAGTATCTACATGAAGAAGGTGGAAAGGACTATTAATGAATACCAAAATATTAAAATGCATGTTTGCTATTTATGGTGCAAATAATAGCAAGTATTTCAGTGCAAGGAAAATGCCAGCCAAATAGGAAGCAGTCTTAATGAAGTGTTGACAGTGTCCTAACTAGCCCCCAAACATTTATCCTTTGCCATGAATACATAAAACTCCAGAGCCATTTTGAAGGAACTGGCTTCCCCTGCCTAAGATTTGCAGCTTACCCAGAATGGCATCATCAGCTCCCAGAATGAGGCACAGGTCCCTTGTAATGCAAGTGATGGAAAGGAGTCTGAATCACAGATARGAAAAGCAGTAATCTGAGGAAAAGGCATTCCAATTCATACCCTGAGGGYTCTCCAAGGGTTTGTTTGGTTTTTTTTCCTGTGTGAGGTCTGCGTCTCAATCTAAACCCACCAAAAGTGAACAGACTAAACACAGTGCTTACATTAACACATGGCATCAGTAATGGCTCTATTTTGACAATATTTAATTAGGTATCAAGCCAGAAGTAAACATCAAACCCAGGAAATGAACGTACAGGTTAATGTGAGCAATAAGCRGAGATGGGAATTATTTATAACATCACAGTCTAACAAATCCACAACTGCCACGTTGTTGCACACCTGTTGTTTTGCTGCAGGTCATAATATTTGGGAATTTCCTGGGCCTAAGCTAAAAGAGAGTTACTATTAGTTGTTTGTAGCCTAAAGCCCTTGAAGCATAGCTAAGAAATTCCAATAGCTCCTGCAGGGAACATGGAGATCCCCCAGGTTATTTGCTTTACTGGCCCTCTATATCTGCAGAGGCTTTAAAACAGATACTTACTGTGAGCCCTGTGCTTGCCAGTTTAGGGTGGCTTGTGTTTATTCTGGCTGAAGGGTGGAACAAGGTGCTTGCTGCTCTCATCATGTCATGCTATTTCCTCAGCATTGCTTCATTTTGGAGCTGGAGCACGAAACACTTTAACGTCTTGGAGTAGAGAGCCAGCACTCAACTCTGGACAGAAGAAGCAAAGACCTGGRCGTTACAGACGCGTGTGTTACAGGGAAAAGGAGATATAATGAAACATGAGACAAAATGCAGCAGTTGTACTGAGACTTGGAGTCAGATAGGAGGTGTGTATGTGCTTGGAGGGGCAGGACCAAAGCATTTTGTCCTCCACTGCTCCTTAGAGGGGGTAATCCCCAGGGAACTGCAGTTGCTGTGCAAGTCTTCACACACTCCCCACAAATGGATAAGCTGGAGGTTAAATCTGTTTGTCTGTCTCACCTGTGTACAAGCTGTTGGTGTTAGAGGGGTCTGACAGTCTGGGACAGCTGGAAAGGTGGTGGGACAGTTTGCAGACTGTCTAACTAATGCATATCAGCACTGACTTCAGTGTGCACTGCTAGCAGGAATTTTGATTCTTTTTAAGGGTTTTCCCCCACTTGTCTTCCTTATTTTTGGCAGAGAAATCAAAAAAAAAAAAAAAGGAGGGGGAAAATACTTAAAATAAAAGACTGGAAAATTGTCAGATCATGGGCCTATGCTCAGTTAAAATATAGATAAACAAATGTTGTGTCTCGCTCAGGGAGGAGCACCCATAGCRCATCTCACTGGCTACAACAACACTGAGAGATCATTTCCTTCTCTTCTTTGCCATTAGACATTTGATTTCTCAAAACACAGTGGCTACATTGTCTGTAGGTGTTATTCCTCTACACCCACATGCAGAAACTTTTTTCATCCTGTAACGCACCCCAGCCCTTAGATGTCCATGGAATTCCTGCATACAAAACACAGTGGGACCGCGGTGGGATTGCATGATCCTGTTTGTGTTCAAAATGCATGGTGCTTTTTTATCTCTTTTTTTAGAGATGGGTTACAGATCCATTGATTTCAATAATTGATGTGTCTCTCACATCTCTCCCAGATATATCTCCCATAAACCTGTGTTCTTTCCTGTCAGCTGAAGGGTTTATTTTTGACTGGGTTCTTTAATATGTGTGTCTTGATTAAACTGAATTTTCTTATTTGATTTCATTGCCTTACACAGAAATCYCTCCAACTTCAGATTTTCAATCATTTTTCTTGTGCCTTTACCTCTGTGTCTTGTATTTTGTTGATTGTGTTGTGTAGGGACTGTAGAACTGCCCCATTCTCTAACAGATCTTCCTGAGTATGGATTGAYTCTGGGAGGCTGGAAATAACCATTCCAAAAATGAGAAGAAATGAAAGAAAGCTGCACTGCATCTCCATCTGGATATAGAAATGTGGATAGATCAGCAACACATACATATGAGTATATATTTGTATTATTTTATAACATTAAATAGGTTTTAAAGAGTTGCTGCATCCACTCTAGTTACCTGCAGTTCCAGGGTGAATTATTGTCCCTGTACACAGTTTATGCATTTGTTTTATATTACACATCAATAAAAGCACGTCAAATTCARAACCATTCTCATTTATGGATGGAAACTTCGAGGAAAAACAGTGCAGCAGCTGCCTTGTTATGAGTTATAGGGCAGCCATTTGTTCAAGCCAAAGAAAATCCTGCTGCACTTCCAGCTAAGTGAGCACAGAATGTGACCCCACACTGCACCAACCTCCTGGCTTAAAAGTAGCTGGTAAATTGATGAAATTGTCCATTCTTTTGGGGGCRATCTGAAAAGGCAGCAACTCATTACACCTGGCGTGGCTGTGGGTGCAAAGGGAACACTGTTAATGGGAGGTGGAAATCCAAAGGACACTCGCACAGTATTGACTGGCCAGGACAGATGTGGAGCTGTCAGGGATATATAAAAACATATCCACAAACTCTCTGCARCACAACRTGTTTCACAGCAGGGGGGAGAGAAGGATAGTGCCTCTCCTCTCCTTTGTTCTCCTCAAATCATAAAGTTGACATTCTCCCGGCAAAATAAAGGACTTTGGCCTTTTGAATCCAGCCCACTGGAATTCTGTACGCTGACGTCCAGGCCGGTTTGATTGTAGCTCACATTTYGGGAAGGGCATCCACGGACAGTAGCTGCCTTCTGAGCACAGTGTGGAGACTCAGAAAAGGACAATGTTTTGCATAACTCTTTCCCCATCTCTGCTCTTGGAACTGATGCCTTAAGTATTAGCTTTTAGATTTTTCTAATCCTGCACTGTATTGGTGTGTAATTCTGAACTCCATATTATGTGCTAAGTAAGCTCTCTTCACATCCTGGTTAGACAAAACAATCCTTTCTAGGCCTGGGAACCAAGGTCACCATCCTAGGCCTAAGTATAAACAAAGTGAATTGGGACGGGGGTGAATGGGGGAATATTACTTCATTACCTGAAACTATAATTGGACAATTAACCCTGATATGCAAATGTACCAAACTTATATCTGGGGGGAAACCTCGTGATCGGGGTCCATCTTGGGCCCAGCCTAGCTGAAGCTTCGGCCTCGGCCAGGCTCAGTACAGCCCAAAGGTGTACCAGTTGAAGGCCTTCCATAAATTCCTACCTTTATCCACTAACTTTGCTCAGTCTCTGTTTCAGGTACTCCTATTCTAGGYATCAGAATCATGGAATGGAGGCACCTGTGGGGCCTCTCACTGAGAGCCTCCTTGCTACAGGGAGACACCAGGCTGCAGTCATGTCTTCCCCGGCCTGTAGACAATATTTATCACAGAGAATGTCAGCAGGGTAAGTAGACAGAGAAAGAATCTCCTGCAGATATCTCTGCATGCTCTCCTCCCTGCTCCACTCCTGGGAGCCCCCTTGAGCCAAAGACTGGATGGAAGCAACAAAAAACAGATTATAGGGCTGAAGCACCTCTCCTATGTCTCTTATGTAAACAGGCTGAGGGACTTGGGGGGGTTCAGCCTGGAGAAGGGAAGACRTGTGAAAAATGTGGCATTGCAAAATGAAATAAAATTTAAATTAAATGGCTTTAAGCTGAAGGAGAGTAGATTTAGATCAGATATCAAGAAGAAATKTTTCCCTGTGAGAGTAGGGAGGCCCTGGCACAGGTTGCCCAGAGAAGCTGCCCCATCCCTGGAAATGTTCCAGGCCAGATTGGATGGGGCTTGGAGCAACCTGGGATAGCRGAATGTGTCCCTGCCCATGGCGAGAGGGGTTTTGGAACTGGCTGATCTTTGAGATCCCTCGCAACCCAAGCCATTCTATGCCTCTGTGATTTAAATGAATAATCRAATATTTTTTAAAGCAGTTGGAATAGCCATAGTGACTAAAAGAAAACGTAGCCCTTCAAGGCTTCAAAATACTTTGCAAGTATTATCTCATTAACATTAAGTAAGGTAATGCACAATGTTCTTAGGCTTATTTAATGGATTTGGAAGGGGGGTTCTTTTTCCCCCTCTGCCTAGCAATTAGCATAATTTTATAAATGCACTTTAATTATACATAAAAATAGAATAAATATTTTTGCAACATTTTGATTTAAACAAGCACTTAATTAAGCCCTATTAAGCCCTGCCATATGCTTTGCATACGATAGGCTGTTCCAAGTGCACCTCTTCTGGAAGTTTTCAGCTTTGGAGGAAATTACATTATTTGACGTGGGCAGCCTGGTATGTAATTGACTCACAATTACAGATGCAATAAATAATTWTTATTAAAAACACATTAACACTGTAATAACTGGGTAGCTGTTTTGATGGCTCTTAATAAGCCACTGTAGCTGTAAGTGCATCAAGCTGCACTCATGAAGCACTAAGGATCTGGCAGGGTTGCAAGTTCAGTGGTAGTTAAAAAGTGTATTAGTCAAGTTCCTGCCAATTTTTGAGGCTAGGACGTGGTTCCTTGTCACTACTCAGCTTGTTCTGTGCCAGCTGTCATGATGCAATCTGCTGAATTGGTTTGCTTCAATCCTAAAACTTTCTAAGTTATAGGGCCCAAAAGACCAGTAGCTCAAAAAGTTGATTCTCCTTCCCTGTAATTTCACCCAGTTCCTCTGAGTTTTAACCTGGTACTTCATGCTTGACTTTGTGCTTGGCTAAAGCACAGATTGTTTTTGACAGAGCAGATAGAAAAAATAGCAGATAGATTTTTTTCTAAAGGAAACTGGGGATGCTGCTCTTCCTGAGAGGGAATGAGTTAACTCCCAGTTTTGGCATAATTTAAATCATCAATTAGTATTACTTTTCCTTTCATCTATCATTTTTCTCTGAGTGTTCTTTTAGCTTATTTTTATTTCTTTTTGCTTTCTGGCCATTGCAGGAAAAAAAAWTTATAAACAGTTGTTCTCATTTGTACTGAAAAATTAACCCAATTTTAAAGATTTGTATACATACATTTTTGCCAAAATTATGAGRTTTTTGTACCAGTACAGATCATATCTTCTTTCTTATCAGCATTTTTATAACAGTTACTGTCTCCACACTTTAGAAGAGGTAATGTTGGAGCTTTGTCTCCTTTTCCATGGAGACAAAGGCAATGTACAAACTTAGAATTTCAAGTCCAGCAGTGAAACTGAAAAGGAAAATTCCTCCTACCCATTATTGAGTGTTAAACTCTTTCTGGGATGATTCAGTTCACCACCCTGTTTGTATGAGTACGTCTCCAAATTGTATTAAACAAATGCAGTGGGATTGGGTTAAAGAGTTCAAATCTTCCAGATTGGATATCAGGAAAAATTTCTTCACCAAAAGAGTTGTCAAGACCTGGCAGTGGTGGCATCACCATCCCTGGAGGGATTTAAAAGCTGTGTGGATGTGGCATTTGGGGACACGCTTTAGTGGTGGCCTTGGCAGTGCTGGGTTCAGGGTTGGACCTGACAATCTTAGAGGTCTTTTCCAACTGCAATGATTCTCTGAATTGTCCCTGTCAAACAGKTTGAATTATCCATGTGAGTAGAGCTCCGTGACCAGAACTGTCTGTCAGCAGATGTGTGAAGCCAAGCACATATGAATCCTTCCCTTCTGGAACCTTTGGAGAATGTTGGGCTACAGCTTGAATCTTTACCTCCCATAACTGACCTCAAATGCCCATCTTGGGTTTTAAACGGCATTAAGCTCACTTGGCAAATGCAGCTGCTTCATGCACTCGTCTCTGTCCCTGGAGACTCTTCACATCTTCTTCCTCCAATTTTTCTCTGTAACATGAACTGGTRAATCTCATCTGGTAATTATTGAGTGTGGGTTTGTGAGAGCACTGATATCTTTGAATCTACCCAGGGACATTATGGAGAGGAGCAGATTGGTTTGAATTTTTTAACTCATTGAAAGAAAACCRTACCAGTCAATGATACATCTACTGAAAACACCCATCTCACCAAAAAAATGAGTGGAAACAGATTAATGCAACAGATGAATGCTSACTTAAATATTTACTTGCTTTCCATAGAACAAAGTCTTGCACATGCATTCGCCAGGAACTCACCCTCTGGAAAATCCTTGGCATGTCAGAGGCTGCAAGTCCTCTCAATACCTTTCAAGCCCTCAAGCTCGAAATGGAACCTGATAAATTACCCTCTGGGTCACAGGCTGTGGACTGACAGCTCACTGATGGAAATCTGCTCACCCATCCAGGGAAAATGCTACAGAAGTGCACGTGGTCAGACACATGGGAGAAGATTGATGTTAAGGACAGATGTAGAACATTTTCAAGGTCTTATAAAGGTAAAGTGTTTGGCCTGTTTGCCTTTATATTAATTTATTTAAAGGATTTTTAGTCCCATGTTGCTTGCCCRGAGAATATTTTATTTTGCATTTATATATTAACCTACAGACTGCAATTGTTTGGAGTCATATCAGCAGTGGGGAAAGAGAAAAACATTTTCCTTAAAGCAATCAAGCAGCAGACAGAGTTTGTTGAACAAGGCTTGTATCACATAGACCAGCTCGGCCTAATTAGAAGCATCTCATTTCCCATAAGCAGCAAGAAATRTCTTGCTTTTGGGGACAGCCAATCTATGGTGTGACTTTTGAAAGAGAACCAGTTCAGTGCATAGGGTCTCTGGGATTTGACAAAATAATGATTCACTTCAGCTAACTAGTGTGCAATTGTTCTGAGTTTAACTAGAAAAAAACCAYACAGATGATCACAGGCTTCCAGTCCTAAACTGGCATTATGTGGTGTGTAACTGAGAGCTTTGCAGAACTGAAAGCACCACACAAATGAGTAACTCATTACTGCTTTCTTACATATATTAAAAAAAAAATAAAGTAGCTTTTTGCTAGGGGCAATTTCATTAAATGTAATGAAACTCCTTTTCTCTGTAAATGKGGATGATGTTCTATAACCTCACAAATGCCACTGAGTGCAGCATGGAGTGGAACATGAATGAAATTCTACTGTCACTGCACCAGCATAAATCAAGGCAGACTTTATTTAAGTAAGTGAAGTTTCAGCTGTTTATGTGACAACTAAGAGCTGTAGATAAAATTCTCTAAACAGCCCATTGCCCTGTAATGCTCAGCTGGTATAAATCAGAGTAGCTTTCTTAGCTCCAGCAGGAGATCTCCCAGTTTGTACCAGAAGATATATAGAGAGTGGAAGAGGTTAAAAGCAGTCAGCTGCATGACTTTGAACCTGGTTCTAATCCTGATCATATTTTCAGCATTTTAACTCCTRCTGGCTGTGCTGTGTGGCTGTGGGAAATGTCTGAGTGTTTCAAGAGACAAGTATTCATAGTAGCCACTCAGAGCAAGTGAGATGAGAACAGAAATCAGGAGAAATAGACCCAAGATRACAAATGGCTTTGATATAGGTCCTGAACAGTGATCAAATTCCTATATAAAAAGAGTGTGTAGGTGTTTTWTCCTAAATCCTGCTGTCTGTGATGAGAGCAGGTGCACTTCTGTGTAACACCAGAAAAGTTCTGTAAGTTGAAGCTTTTGTTTGTTCAAAAGTTGGTTGAACAGACCTTAAAGACTTCAAGTCCCATGTCTTTCAAATGCAAACACTTTTCAAGRATCCTCTTGGAACTACATGAGGCTGATTCTACAGTCCTTGTCTGCAATAACATCTTTATTTGCTCATGAAACTGCAAAATTCTTTCAAATGAAGGATCATGTCTAGAGGAGGTTGCATATCTCATGTGCCCCCTACCTGGATCCCAGGGATGTTCTGGTAACAGGTACACTCACACCAGCACTGGGTGACTATTTCTGCCCCACAGTGAGAAATACTTGAGGTATTCCTGCTATAGGAATTATCAGTGTGACTTTACTACAAATTATTTGACTATGCTAATTGAAAAGTTGTGTACCACTATATTCTGTCTTGAGACTGTTGAGCTACTCTGAATCTTTAATGAGAATTATGGCTACATCAGTATGAGAGGATTTCTTTTAACTTACATGGGCTTTAATGTACTGAATTCTCATTTTCCATAAATAATGGGTTTTTTTCCAGAGCTTTAATGTATATGAACAAAGGCAGAAAGGACCATGTCACAAGTTTAAGAACCATAATGTTATTTGTGTGCTATTCTAAAGAAGTGCAAGTATTTTTTAAGACTGCACACACTATTTTGTCCCAGAAAAATATCAGGAAGATGTAGTTTTATTTTAAAAGTGTCATGAATTATTTTTTTCCTTAGAGGAGAGAAAAATTAAAAGAAAGTACTGTATTTTTGTAGTGCTGCAAGGAAATGCTCTGTGACTGAGAAAACCCGGACTTGCTGCAGGCTAATTGCCTCACAGACATGTCACACACAAGAGAGTCATTTTTGAAGAACACTATCATAGGTTTCTGATATCAGATCTGCAGAAGTGCCACCAGATTATTCATCATTCTTTCAACAGATAAAATTGATTTTTGCAGAAAACCTTTACATCTGAAGGAAAGAAAAGAAAAAAAGACTCTCTGAGCTTGTTGATGTACAAGAAAACTGGGTAGAAAACAAATTCAGATTTTAACAGATCGTGGAGTGGAACTATCTGATTAGCAGCAGTAGGGATTCATGTTGCATATGTGGCCATGGTAAGATAAAGTGATTATAGCCCTAAAACATTGCAGGAGTTAACGATCAAGCTCACACTTCTTCCTTTTTTTTTTCTTTTGAACAAAATTTTTTTAAATTGGTCATGGATTGACACATCCTCTAATCTCCTGTGATACCCAAAAGGTCAGTGATGTACCTGGCTCTGGATTGTGTGCTCATAATTGAGATGCATCCAAGCACTCGAGTGCTTCCTCCAGGGGACATTTCGTGGAATCATTTCACTGTGTACTTCCCAGCAGCACCAAACAGTGCTTTGAATTCACAGGAATTTTTTTTAGTTATTGCTTGTCAACAGCAAAGTTACTATGGCAACCATATCAGTTTAAATCCTTTCAGATTTGAGTTACATTCTGTTTTTATTAATTTGCCAATAGGTTTGATACCCCTGCTTATGAAAATATTCAAAGGTGTGGCTCCCCAATAATGTGTTTTGGTTTTTTTTTTAAACAGACCAGCCCTTACCGTGTTTTCTTGTAGTCCCATGGGAGTCAGTGTTGCTGCTTTGAATTGGCCTCTGTCTGATTCCAAGGTTCCCACGTATGGATTATCAATAGTCAATTCTGCACACTGGAAAGCTTCTGATGGCATTTGAAATTTCTTGGGCTACCTTTTTGATCCTTCAGCTGTCATGCCACAGTTTCTCTGTGTCTCTCCTTSCTTCTCACGCTTCCTCTGCTCTGGTGTGGGTCCTCACCTGCAGTCCCTTCAGGGATCTCTGCCYCACCCTGAAACACCTCCTCCTCCTCAGCCCTGGGTGTTCCCTCTGTTGTTTCTTGATTCCCTGCCCCTCTCCCACTGTTTCCGCTCTTATTCAAATATGTTTTCCCAGAGGCACCACAAAATTCACTGATGGGCTCAGCTTTGTCCTGCAGCAGGTCCGTGGGCTGTAGTGTTTGGCACAGGGAACCACTGACCTCTTCCCACCAAAACCKTACCACCTACTCCCAATACAGTAGGATCTGAAATTTGCCTGAAAATCATTTCTACCCTCTACAATATAAACTTGACTCTTCCTGGGGACTGTACACATGCTGCAGGATGTGTCAGAACTGTGGGAAAACGGTCTTGTTTCTGGTATCACCTTCTGACTTGCAGCATGTCCCAAGATAAAGCAGGGTAACAATTCTAAATTCCTGCAAAGGTGACCTAGGCATTGTGTAGCTCACCTGCCTTCAGTCCACTAATGATTAATACATGAGGGTGAGACTCAGCTTGAAATTAAACCTGCTCAGAGATCTCCCCATGTGAGCTGGGAAGGTTGATTTGTCTGCCCTGTGTCTCCACAGGAGATGAGTATCAGATCTCTTATGGGGATCTAGACAACTACCTCAGGTTCACAGATGTTATTTAAATAGATGCCCTGTGGACGACAGAAGTTAGCGATTTTCACAGGGCAGTCCAGCTTGCCCCAAAATGAATGCCTGAGACAGCTGGTATGAGTCAGCTACTGTAAGTGAATCCCTTCTCAATGACTATGGAGATGAGCAGCTTTAAAACAACTTCCAAATTTCTTCTGGCTCCAGTTCAGATGGACCTGAGCCCTTGAGCTGACACACAGAGGTGCTCGCTACATGACAAATTCCTGGCAATCTGAGGCAAGTGAACTGGCAGAAGACATGGCAACGTGGCTAAATCAAGACACAGAAGATCCCTAATTAAAACAGACTAGAAGCACACAGCTCCTTGTTCAGGAACAGAGAGATAATAGAGAATGGAGTGGGGCTACAGTGCAATGTTTGTGTCTTCATCGCAGAGCAGTTGTTATCCACAAGGCTTCCAGCACTTCTTGAGCTGGGACATACAATTTGGYTAGGTGCTGACTTAATGTCAGGGTGATTCTTCAGCAGATATCATCCCCTTTTCACCTATTCCTTTGTAAGAAAACCTAAGCACATAGACAAGGTGCACCTCGGGAGACCTTGCCATGAGACAGAGCAGGGAAGTGCATCAGGAGCACACCAGACCCTACAGCCAGGGGATGTCAGGTCCATACTTTCAGCGAGCTTGGTATGGCTCAACAGTTCAGTGAGAGGGCTCACTGACTGACATTCCCTTTGGGAGCCATCTGTATCCAAAACCCAGAAATGAGTTCATGGTGTTGTGTAAAGACCTTTTTTATTGCATTACTTGAGAGCCAGAGTTGGGGGAAGAGATCATCTCAGCAGTGGTGGGTGGAACAGAACCAAATCTGCCTCCTTTTCCCCATTTCATGTCAGGAATTAATGGGAAGAGGTGCCTCTTTCCTTGCAGTGTGGTCTGTTTTGCTCCACATCTCTGGTACATGGAACAAGACTGCTGGGGAGATCATGGTGCACTGAACTAGAAACAGGTGAAACTCAGAGTCACAGGGACATTGGAAACCACCAATGTCTGCTGAAGTCGTCTTGTCTCTAGTAAATCAGAGAATCACCAAAATGCTTAGGTTGGAATRGGCCTTAAAGAATATCCAGTTCCAACCCCCCTGCCATGGGCAGGGATGCCACCCACTAGACCAGGTTGTTCAGGGCCCCATCCAACCTGGCCTTGGACACTTCCATGGATGGGGCATCCACAGCTTCCCTGGGCAACCTGTTCCAGTGCTGTACCACTTTCTGAGCACAGAAGCCCTTCCTAATATCTAACCTATATCTCTCCTCCTTAGTTTGAAACCATTCCCCCTTGTCCTGTCACTATCTGCCTGTGTAAATCTACTGTATCTACCAAAGGCACTGTAAGTGCAGACACTTGGGAGATACACACAMAGATTTGCAATTCACACCGAGTCCTTTCTGCTCCAGAAAGCACTTTCCAAGCCATTGGGTGTTTTACAACAATGGTCTGTGACTGACTGTAGTTACAACAGATGAGCAATAGCCAGCTACCAGTACTTCCTAATAACATCCCCGAGTTAGGAGAGAGGAAGAAGAAAATTATGACACTGAACTGGACAAAAAGGTGAGGATATTGCCTGTATAAAATTAATATTCGGTGTAAAAGCCTACTTTATTGTTAATTGAAAAGCTCCATTAACTTAAAAGGCAAAAACAATGGGCGGTAAATTATTTTTTCCAGGGTTAATCTTCCATTGAATGGAAAGGGCACATTATTTGCCTTCCATTAAAGTGGTATTCAAGTTATATGTCTAAATGTTTGCACGAAAGTGATGTTGCGTGAAAAATGAGGTGGGACTTGATACCCTTTAACCGGGAATTTACTTTCACAGCTTATATGATGTGGATCACCAAGGTTCCCTCCCCAGCACAGGGGATATTTTGAGGCAATTCAAAACTGACACCCTAGGAATGCAAATATCATGTGCTGCAGCTTCATTTCTCTTTAGAGTATTCATGCAGCCTTCCTTGCTGCAGAATCCTGGTATTTCATGGAGTTTACCCCACAGCAGGTTTAGCAATAAAAAAMCAGAACCACAGGTCAATTTATTTGTAATTTACCCAAGGTCACTCAAGAGATGTCTGTTCAGTAATCGAACTTAAGCTTCTAAATTCCCTATCTATGCCATTGGCTATTTAATTCCTTACCTGGTAGCAGTTTTAGATAAAGAGCAGACGCAAACCRGACCCTGTTTTCAGAGGATTTGCACAGAACGAAATTACAAGAGTTTCACATTCTCCCATGTGCCAATGGAGCTGTGCAAATMATTTTCCTGAATCCTTGTTACCTGCACCAAATCTGATATTGGATTTAGTTCAGCCTATTAGAAAATGGGATTACACTAAATTATTGCCATCAGGTAAGAGTGTTTATGTAGGAACCATTACAATCCCTCACCTAACATGTGCTGACTTCTTTGCAAGGCTCCTGGAAACCTGTGGTCCCTGTTGCTGGAACAAAAGTTCATAAGGATTATTGTAAATGTGACAGGTTAGAGCAGACAGGCTTCTAGTCCCAGTTGTACAAATAATACAACAAGAGATTCTCCATGCCTGAATTATTTCACAGCCTCCACGGACAGGCCACACTGAGGACAGAGCTATCACACAAGTAAAGCTGTCAGGGGCAGGGATTTCAAATCTTGAGTGTGCTACAAGGCATTGATATTGGGAATAAAAATGTATTTCTAAAGTTTCAGGTTTTAAGTATTATTTGTGTTTGTTTAATATGTAGCTGCAACCTGTGCTTTTAAGTGCTTTTTGAGAAATGGAASATACAATGTGAAGAGAAGGATAGAGATCATGTTTGATGAGGAAGAGTGTGAAGATGAAGAGGAAAAACAAAAGCTGGGAAGAGAATAGTGGGCATTGACAGTGAGAATAACGTAGGACAAAGTGAGAAGCAGAGCAGAAAGATTTTACAAAGGTCGAAAAGTGCTTGGTGACACCAGCATTCAATACTAACATCACATGAACCATTTCCTGCCCCTTCTCAGATGCTCCTTCATGAAAGGTGTGTTTGTTGACAAAGGTGGAAGGGGAAGTAGTAATAAATGAATAATTACTCTGGACTTTTAAATTGTGAGACCCTSTCATCACTGGGATCTGGAGATCTGAAATCCATCACTGATGATGAAGATGAAGACAAGCACAAGATCTGGACACAAAAGACCATCTGATGAAACATTCCTTCATCCACTGACTCCAGTGGGAAACTAGAGCAATTAAGTTTCTATTATTCTAATGTAATAAATGCCTTAAAGTATTTGTGCAATTGCAGACTTCAGTTTTCTTGATGTTCTCTTCTCYGACCATATCAGAAATGGGTATTTTTAAAAGTTAACTTTCTTTTTCCCCTCAAAAATCATTCTTCCCAGTGGCATGAGCGAGAATCACTGTGTCATCTGGTGAAGTTTATATTGCCACCTGCTGAGTTTGATATACCTTAAGGAGAAAGAATGAAAATCCACTTCTAGGAATTTCTTTTTAAATTGTCACTAAAAATAGAAAAGAAAGAGATGCCAGGTTACCCAAGCTTTTGTTCCGTACAAACCTCCAGAGTAAAATTTGACAGTGACTTTTTTCTCTACAAAAAGGAAAAGTGAAAGTCTGTATTTACTAGCTAAAATCAAAGGGATTTTTTTTCCCCCTTCTTTTTAAGGTGTTGAACAAACACCTCAAAATCTGAACTCGTGTCTTTTTTTATCTGAGACACAYGGGGCAGAACAAGAGAGTGGGGACTCTGAAAGCAAGGGGAGAGCACTTCTTTATCTGTAATAGCTCCTCTGTGTCAGGTGTGAAGGATGCCAACTTCATATCCCTCCTGCAAGACCACTTAGTTCCCTCTACGACGTGTGCAGTGCAGAAGTTGGTGTAGTAGATTTGATCTGATGCCTTCTTCATTTGTCAAAGTTTAGTGGAAGGTCAACATCAATAATGTTCTCCTTCCACTGGAACAAAAATTGGAGAGCAAAGCAGAGAAACTTAACAGAACAGAAAGAAAAACACACCTTTGTTGAAAGGACTTGGGTCCAAGTTTTGAAGATGAAAAGAAATTAGAGACACTGAAAGAAATGCATAAATGGGATGACAGGGATTTCATTCCCAATCCAATTGCCAGACCTTTTTCCTGGCAACAAGTTATTAATTTTATTYACCTACTTTGTAAAATATACATAAGTTTGATGAATGAAATCACTTAAGTTATGAATAGAAATAAACAATAGGAAAGCATTAGAGACAGAAATGGCAGCCCAAATAGAAAATATTAATGACAGTATCACTTTTTCTTGATCTGCTGCCAGGGTATATGGATCAGACTTGTCTTACATTATCTGAATGCATCTCATCTATTCCATTCTGGTTTATTTGCTACACAAATCAAAGGTGTTTAGTAATTAAGAGCAAGCCATGTTTCTTTCCCCTGCCTCCACATACTCCCTTCATATTTTAAATCAATGTGTTTTACAAAGAATTGGCTTCCTTCTCTGTCTGCTTGAAGTTGTTTTATGGAATGTAATAATATTATAATAATTTTTTCATTAACAGCTTTCATATTTCTTTTTCAGAGAGCAGGAAAAAAAATCAGCATTTTTAAAATTATTTTGACGTGACACAGTTTCCTAGTGGAAAGACTGTGAAAAAAAGGTTCTGCTCTCAGCTCAGTTCACTCCTTCCCTCATAGACTCAGTTTAAAACGTGCCATGTGCTGACTGATTCTGTCAGCATTCACTGTCAGCTTTGCCATCTCTGTCACTCAGGGCTGACCAAAAGGCAGTGATTTGCCATTTGGCTTCCACTGGGCTAAATGGAAGAGCTATGGAGCAGCCTGTTCCTTCCAGTTCTTACTACGGGCTGCAAATATGGAGATTTTGGGAGGGACAAGTGATTTATTCACTGAAAGTGCGGTTTTGGGACAGCCTAAACCATTTATGGTGTCGGGTTGAACCCTCCGTGTGGTTTTGAGTGAAATAAAAATGCCAGTGTATTTCAGGAGTGTCAAAGCACTTCACTCACCCGATCAAAAATGTCATGCAGCTCAGAACTGCAACCCCTCAAATATTTGAAGTTGTCAGTCAGCAAATTTCAGCTCTGTAATGGTACATTGAGATCACTGCACAACTGGATTTATCACTCTGCCAGATGTGGCAAAATGGAGCGCAGTCTTTTATTCTTTTCCCCTTCTCTTGATACTACCAAGTCGTAGGGAAAAAAAAAAAGGAAAAGTAAAATTATTTGGAGAGAGATTTTTTCAAAAGCACTCAGCATTCTTCTGAGTCATCACCCATTGAACTTGATGATTAAACTCTTGCTGATTTCCATGGCAGCAGTTATGTTAATTCCTACTGCTCCTGGACATGCCACGCTTCAGTGCATCTGTGACATGTGCTTTCTTTTCAGCTGGGGTTATTTAGCACCCATTGATTCCTTTTTGCTTTCCCTTCCCTTTCCTTTCCTGCATTCTGGTTTTCAAGCTAGTAAGTCAGCTGGGTGTCTCAGCATAACAATTCCTGATCAAAGTGCTTTAGGAACTAACAGCAATTCCCCCATTCATTAAAAAAAAAGTCAAAATTGGGAAGTAGCACACTGCAGAAAAATGTTATATAGCTTGCTAACAGCATGCTGATTTTTAAACAAGTTTCATACAAATAATAGCTCCTACCTTGACATTCATTACATTGTAAAACTCTACTTTTATTTTTCAGCTGGTTTGTTTGTYGCTTCTTAAGCTGCAATAAATCTGAATAGTTTTATTTTACTTAGTAAAATGCACTTCTGGGGTTGCTTGTTTTTTTAATGCAACCTATTTATAAGCTGGGTAGGGATAAAAATGTACCCGAAGGATCGTTTTTACTAATTTATCATTCTTTCTAGGTTCTCTATGTCTATTGGAAAAATAGTGCAATAATGTTTTTTTAAAGACGGAAATTTGTTTCACGATTTGGGGATGTGGGAATGTCTAATTATAATGTGTTACATTTGAGAGCTTTGAATCATGGCAGAATTACGTGTAGAAAAAAAAAAAATTGATTTTTGGGTATGCAGCAGAGTTTCCATGAAATTTAGAGCAAATGGATCCTTACGAGTCTGCAGAGATTGACTACAGGAATCCCAAGGCATTTTGTGGTTTCCCAAGTGCACTACAGCAGTCCGAGTTTTCCACCAAATCCTCGTGCTAAACCATTTTGCATTAAATGATAATATGGGGCCATGAGGGGCTGGGATTCCGTGGTCTCACCAGTGTTCCTGGAGCTCCAAATAATCCCCTGACCTTCTTTTCCACATCTCACCAGGRCAGGTGTCACACACAGAGCCAGGCTGAGCCTGTCCCAGAAGAGACATCACATGGGAGAGGAAAGGGCTGGGGACAAAGGGACCCAGGAAGGTGGATTTACTTGTTTATGGTCATAGAGAAAGGCAATGACAGAGAACAGGCTCCAAACCACGGGAAATGGGACCAAGACTRAAGTCAGTACCACCCCTCAGGCACTCGGATCCCACAGCCAAGACTGCCCACACCTCAGTGCCCAGGCAAGGGTTGCCTAAAATTCACTGTCTCCTCAGCACCCTTGGAAGCTCCCAAATGCCTGATCTGGAGACTGTAATTGTGCCCAGGAAATCTCCTCTCCAGGCACCAAGTGACCTCTTTTCACACCTCCAGGTTGAAATGCTTATGGGGTTCGTACACCAGGACCAGCATTCAGCTTCACCCACCCTGCAAAGACCAATATCTACATGTCTTTAAAAATTTGAGTCTAAATCACCTCACAGGAYGTCTGTCTTCCTCTTAGGATTACCTTCCCTCGATCAGATAAATTTCCAAACCTGTTTGAGATTTTGTGGCCCTATTTTTCTCTTTTGTCAAGCCTGCTGAGGCAAGGGGCCCATATTTCTGTCCACATTGTATTTCAGCAGAACAGTGCAATAAAATATGTACGTGTGAATTGTCATATCTCTGGAATATATGAATTCTCATAAACTCACCAGATGTTTTGAAGCGAGCACTAGGTTTTAACTGGGACATTTAAACTCAAAAAGGCCAATCTGCAAAGACACTGTGCTTCTTATTTATTTCAGCTTATTTACGTTTTATAAAGGAAGGAACAGAAAGTTTCCCGTCCTGTTTCAGAGGGAAAAAAAGGGAACAAAGTAGTCATTCCATTAATATTTCTTAATAGGAAGATGAAAGTAATAGAAAAATTAAACTGAAATATTTCAAAGAACTTTAGCCCTACAAAGGAAAAATTCCAAGGAAAAATCCTCCATAAGCTTAATCACAAAATATTTATGGCCACAAAGTAGGGATATAATTTCTTTTCTGAGYAAAAGATATCCTCTTGAGAGCAAAATATTTGTAAATTAAAAGCATTAGGATAAAGGTCTCTCCTGAATGGGTTGGATGGATTACAACCATATCAGCACAGCAGAATTAAAACAGTCAAAACAGCGTTTTCAAAATTGCAATAGCAAAGTGACACCTGTACATCTACTGGACTTCAAAACAAGTCATTGAGTACTTCAGGATACCTGAAATGGCACTAGGCACTTATCTTCAGTCATCTGAATCCATCTCCAGGGCTCTGTCAGTCACTGTGAGAGGTGAAGCCAATGGTTTATCTGCAGACATCTGTAAGTATCTTAATTCTGATTTAATTCATTTAATTCCATGTAAGGAATCCCATCCATCCTGTAAAACCACAGCCCTATAGCACCAAGCAGGATGTAAATACAATGTAAATTCAATGTGAATGCTGCTCACTGAACCTGAAAATCACATGAAATAGGACTCGAAGAGCTCTTCAAAGATGGATGAACCTGTCCTCTCACTGTGACATGGGATCAATTCTACCTATCATTTTAAAAAACACCAAATGTGAAAATAAGTTCCCAAAATCTTCTTTCTCACAGAAGTCTGTTGTGATCTGAAGTCACTGACTACCAACTTAAGATGCCTTTTTTTACCCAGCCCTGTCAGAGGTTCAGGTTCATATCACATCCTGCAGTTGCAGGAGCAGGACGTGAAAATTGAAATGTTTTAGCATCACTTGACCCAGTGAGTGGTACAAGGCCCATTCAAACACGAGTCACAGTGTGTGCATCCATCTGATCTGACTCCACCCACACTGCTGCCTGTCCAGTGCAGTTGCCTCTGCAAAAGGAATTGGGAAAATCCTGCAGAGATGTCAGCCTTCTCTGAATATATTATTTGGGCTTGGCAGAAGAACAAAATATTTCATTAAGATCAAACTAACWCTATATTGCTGCACAGGTAAGTGTAAATATGCTAGGAACGGGCCAAGAACAGAGGATACTTCGTGTCCTTCATGGATGAGTGGATGGATTGAAGGATGGATGGATATTGTACAGCAAATTCACAGAACTGTACCTAAGAAAACTGATAATAGTAAGAAGCAACCTCCAAATAATAAGAAATACCAGAATTAAAGCTAGCCAAATTTTCTGTGCACTAAGTTGGAGAATACTATTCCT
This sequence comes from Amblyornis subalaris, assembly GCA_018881555.1. Taxonomy (NCBI): domain Eukaryota; kingdom Metazoa; phylum Chordata; class Aves; order Passeriformes; family Ptilonorhynchidae; genus Amblyornis; species Amblyornis subalaris. Next base: position 52,693 of record JACAXG010000346.1, on the reverse strand, counting down.
CAACCATGACAATGATCCTCCTGGATCTCAAAGTAGTGTTGGGACTAGTCTGGAAAAGTACTTTCCATGTCCTGCTTGACTCAAAACCAATCTAGGACTAAAATTTCAGGACATTGTTTCCTAGTCAACAGCAGCTCTCAGCAGGAACACGCTCTATGTGGTTATTTTGGTAGTTGTTTTTGTGSAAGTCCAGCCCAAACTGTGACTTTAAAATCACTTTTATGTGGCTGATGACAAAATACTGATAAATAGAAAAGACCTCCCAACAACTTTGAGTAGCTCTTCTGCAAGATGGATGTGTTTCTGCTTGAGAGTTAAAAAAAAAAATTCTCCATATTTTCACTAAGAATAAAACACAGTATTTTTTCCTTGCCTTAGAGTTGAAAAACATTAAACTTTCCTTGACAAAATTTCCTCACAGAATTAATTCTGAGGCAGACACCTGGCATGAGATATTTCAGTCCCAACAGTTCACATTTGTCAAAGGTATGGGTGTCTGAAAACAGGTTCTTGTAATGGAAAGTGTCAGGCAACCTTAAATACACAGACCTCTTGGCCTGCCCGCAATGCAGCTTTTAAATGAAACAACCATTTCATCACAGAGATTAGAAAACGCAGCCTGAGTTCACTGTAAAACTTCCTCCCAACCTTGCAGACAGGCAGATSTTGTGCTTTAGCCATACCTGTTATGAACACAGATCTTTTTCTTCAACTTTCTGTCTCRTAATTACAGAATTGTGAAGTTTTAGTGGGCAGAATTACACAGGTCTGGGAGGATTCTTTGGTAACAGCTTTGTCCAAGGCAGGAGAAACCTTGAATAYGTCTCTTCTACTGGCTAAAATTATACACTGAGATTATTTAAATCAGCTTTTTCTCAAATTCTGCCTCCTTGCTTGCTTGCTTTCCTCTCCTGCTGTCGAGGATGACCTACCTTATAAGAAGGACTCAAAGTGAATTCTCACACTACTTAAATGCTGGGTAATGCCTATATTTAATGCTTTCTCCCTGTCTTTACTGTTAAATAATATTTAGAGTTAAATAAGATTTTTCAAAGGCTCTTACTCTGACTGGGACATTTTTCATCTTCTGGAAGTTAAATAACTTTAGCATGTAGAAATGTGTTCTAAATTAAAGCCAAGAATATCARAGCATTTGATATTCATTTGAGGCCCCAAATTCTATTATTTCAGAGGTGAAACCTTCTGTACTGACTTCATCTTGTTCCAGGTGAGCTGTTCTTTCCCTACAAGAAGATTTGAAAGACAAAAACRTCTCCCTTTACCTACAGACATTGCTTTAACGAGTCATCTCCACCCTGCAGTCTGGCAYGACCTTGTTTTGCCCAGTAAATATGGCAGAGGCACAACCCACAGTGGTCTGTGCAGGTCAGCATTTACAGGTTCTGCTCTTCAGAACAGGTTTATGGAGCTGAACTCTCTGTACACACATAAACCTGTGCCCTGCCATAAGGCTGTAAAGCAACAGCTGAGTCCTGGTGCTGGAAGGGGGAGGAAAATCAAAGCAGAAAAAGAAAAAAAAAATAGCTACAGTGGTTGTCACATTAGGGGAACCTTTAAAGCTGAAGTGATGCACAGCAGTTGTTGGAGGAGATCAGTCAATGTTATCGAGAGTTTGAAAAAAGTTCTCTCTGTTAATTTATGCAAAACTTAAGCCTGCTGTGTAAACTATGTGGGAACTTACTTGAAATAYTGATGTTTAAAATGGCACTCTCAGTCCTTCTTTTCCTTTCTTTCTTCTTCTTTTTTTTTTTTTAAAGAACACTTACTGAAATTTATGTTGACAAGCTGCAGACAGAATGATGGAGTGGCCCTTTTCTGATCTGCAGTTAGAAGTCATTTGCATCCCTCCACCTCACTCTTTTTTCCTCCACAAAAGGAAGTTTCTTTAACTCAGTTATCAATCAACAGAAGCTCTGAAGGGCTATTTCATACAACAATTTGTTAAAGTGACRCCAGTGGTATCAAACACACAGCTCTTCAGTAATAGCCTGAAAAGATCTGTGTCACTGGGTTATTAATTGTATAAGGAAAAGATTTTAAAGCCATTAGCACTGACTGCCTTTGCTTCCAAAGTGAATTTTTTTTTTCCCTGAAATTACCATTCCTTTTCGCTATTTTCATTGCWGTTCCAAAGGCTGGAAACTTTAGCCATCTATATTATCAATCTCATTTTTGCAAGTGATGCCGATCATCTTAATACAAATTTTTAAAACAAAACATCAAACAGCAATAAATGAGCTAAAGAAGCAAAAAAAWTTGCAAATTGTGTGCCCATTGACCAGGAAGTATTGTTTTGTATTTATTATATGACAAATATACACAGTAGCATATAACTTGTGTAACAACAGTTAGAGGTACAGAGGAATTGAGGGATGCATTTTTTCAGCACTGTGAAAAATGCATGAAGTGGTGATTTGGTTTGAAGCATTTGGTAAGTAGTGACTGAGGCAGACGAGGTGTGCTTTGTGGGAGATTTTCTCCCAGAGACAGGTGACTTGTTCACTTGCCATGTGTAGTGGTGGAGACAGAGGTTTTGAGCTGGCAGAGTGGTCCAACCCTGTTCCCCATCCCAGTAAATCCAAGTGTGCATTGACCCACGCTGTACTCACAGAATCACAGAACCACACAATGGTTTGGGTTGGAAGGGATCATAAAGATCATCTCGTTCCACCCCCTGCCATGGGCAGGGACACCTTCCACTATCCCAGGTTGCTCCAAGCCCCATCCAACCTGGTCTTGGACAATCCCAGGGATGGGGCAGCCACAGCTTCTCTGGGCAACCTGTGCCGGGGCCTCACCACCCTCACAGGGAAGAATTSTTTCCTAATATCCAATCTAAACCTATTCTCTTCCAGTTTGAAGCCATTCCCCCCTGTCCTGTCACTCCAGGCTCTTGTCAATAGTCTCTCTCCATCTTTATTGTAGGATCCCTGCAGGTACTGGAAGGCTGTAATTAGTTCATCCCAAAGCCTTCACTTTTCCAGGCTGAACAATCCCAATTCTCCCAACCTTTCCTCACAGCAGAGCTGCTCCATCCTTCTGATCATCTTGATGCTTCCTCTGGACTCTCTCCAGCAGCTCCATGTCCTTCCAGTGCTGGGTTCCCAAGGCTGGGGCAGCTCTGCAGGTGGGGTCTCACCTGAGCGGGGCAGAGGGGCAGAATCCCCTCCCTCKAYCTGCCCACCCTGATTTTGATGCACTTTTCCTTCTGTCCCTGTATTGTACCACCTGTGTGCCAAAAAACTTGGCCTGTGTTTGAAAACCTGTAACTGTGTTCCCCTGGTTTAGCAGGGTTGATAAAGCTCAGTGGGTGTTTTGCTTTGCAACATAAAATAACGAAATCCTCTTTAGCCAGTATGCTCTGATTCTCCCAATGCCCATAACTGGGATTATTTCTTCAAACATCACTTTTATCCCACTGCCTTGAGTGGGGTCATTCCCACATGCAGACTTATTCACCAATAYGTTTGTGGAACTGGGGCAAAGGCGGTACATTTTCACCCTGTGGAGGAGTTAGTCTTGGCATTTTCCCATTATTCCAGTGATAAATTGTCCTAAGGGTCCCTTTCTTTCTGTCTGAACTTCATAGTGTATACCTTTATTAAAGGAAATTTCTTTAAAGGTCCTTTGACTACAAAAAATGGACATGCCTTTGTTGTGGGAGTGAAGGCACTTCCTTTGAAAGTGTGTTGCATCACAGTGGGACYGAAGCGCAAACTTTTCCGAACTTTAAAGTGATGTTTGGGTGCAGCTGCTTTTATAGCTAAAAAATCATAAATGCAAAGGTGAGAACTGCAGATTAAGAGAAAGAAATATAGAGGCAGACATGCTATTTTACAAGGAGTTTAAGCTATTTAAATAACAAATAGCTCTTCACTTGGTGTTAAGATGACTAATAGCCCAGATAAAAACCAAGATTTGGGTGCATAAACTAGATTTAAATGGATTTCAGCTGCTTATTTCCAGCATTTTAGTCAAAGCAACAGAGTACCTGTAACTCTTCAGAGCTGTGTGGGGCAGGAATGACCTGTATGTGGAAAGAAGGGTCCATTATCAGTTCAGAGGACAATTGGTTCTCCTCACTGCATTTGGTTCTCCACAGAGCCAGTGAGGTGACCTTTGCCTATGGCACSATGAAGAGCTCTCTGTTAAACCCCCGTGTCCTGTAAGTACTTCCTTCTCCATCCTTTTTCATTTCCCTCTGCTGTTATTTCTCATGGAACCCAGTAGCAGAACTCTGCAGCGAATTTTGGGATGCAGTCCTTTTGAATCATTGCACAGCACAGTTCTGCTCTGGGTCAAACAGAACTGGCTGTAAGAAGCTTCAAACTGGAGATACATCATACACGTAAATGGTTCCATTTCAAAGCTTTAAATTAATATATGCATGCAATCATGCTGAGTTTATTACTGCAACAATGTACGAGGCAGTAAATAAAGTCTGGCATAAAACTCCATGCAACTTCTTCTTCCAGTTGGGATAAAAAAAAATTATACAAATCAAGACTTGGCGTTAACAGACTGGTAAAGCGAGGTTAGTTAAGAACTGAATAATTACTCCATGTATCAAGTTCCCCTAGCTGGAATATTATGATCTGATGAGTTAGAATTTATTGTAAATGTTACAGAATCCTCCTTGCTTGGCACTGAGGGCAAAGAGGCAGGAAAGGGAAGGATGTGGGACTGTCCCCACTGTGCTGCCTTGCTGCAGGTGCTCCAGAGGCACTGGGAAGTGCATGGAGCTCCTGAGTTGGGTGTTCCAATCAAGGATTTACAGACAATTCTCCTGCAATCAGCTGGATAACATCGGTTTTCCTGCCACCAACAAACTCTGATGCAACAATTTAATCCACTGCCTTTTTCAAGTAGTTGAAAGTAATATCTTTTGCTATTGGGCCCTCAAATGAAATAAAACATTGCTGGTTGGAGCCAGTCAAATCAGTCCTTGCATGAATTTTGATTGGTTTCCATGGAAACACTGGCAAACCCCATTTAGCACCAGGGTCCATGCCTGAACAAAGGAACTGCTGAATGAAGTTCACGGTGTCTCCCTACCCATGTGCACAGCAGAGAGAGATGCATTTCCAAGTCACACTGGTAATTAGGTGTTTGTACAAACATGCAGAGTGATGTGAGTGCACTGGAGAGCCAAGAAATTGAGCAAGAAGCATCCATCAGTTCCAATTAAGAGTTAGGCAAAGATGAAGCATGCATTAACTGAAATATATGCATTGCTAGTGGGAATAAAGCTGTAGTTTTATTTAATATGGAGATTAAAAAATTAGGTTTATTTGCAAGACAGAGGAGAAATCTGAAGAAACTGAGCCCTTCCAAGGAAGCTGAGAAGCTTAATGTCTCTCTGAATTTGTCTGTATTTATCAGTGGCCAAGGTGATAACAACAGCTTCCATTCAATGGCAGGAAGCTGTGTCAGGGGGAGGTTTAGGTTGGGTATCAGGAAAGGTTCTTCACCCAGAGGGTGGCTGAGCACTGGAAGGGGCTCCCCAGGGCAGTGCTCACAGCCCCAAGGTTGCCAGAGCTCCAGGAGTGTTTGGACAATGCTCTCAGGGACAGGGTGGGATTGTTGGGGTGTCTGTGCAGGGCCAGAAGCTGGACTCAATGATCCCTCCCAGCTCAGGACATTCCGTGATTCCTCTTGCTGCTTTCTTCTCAAGCTGCCCTGGCTGCACTCTCCTCTTCACAAGCCTCAACTCTTCTGTGCCTCTCATTCCTGTTTATTGGGAACAACACCAAGAAATTGATGGAGTTCTACTGCTATAAAATAACATAAAGAGGAAAGTAAAGCACGTTTTCTCTCCAAGGCTTGTTTCACAGCCTGGTGGGTTAATATATCAGAACTAATTAACAGTCTGATGAGAACCCCATGCAACAGCATGGAGTACGTGTGTGCTGAATGCAGGAGACAACAGTTATTGCATCCAGATGAAGGTGAGAGGAAAGCTGGTAAAGTGCAGCTTTTTGAATTTTAAAGACCCATTATTACATTTCTTGAAACCACATCTCAATCTGCTTGTAAAATGGTAAGTACAGGAATGGAAACAATATGCCTGAAAAATGCTGAGGCTTTACAGAAGTGATTTTTTTAAACATTTTTTTCCCCATTGTTGGGTGTTGCCAACTTCCTGACAATTGAACTTGATTTTTATCTTTCTAGATTCCTTGTCCTAATCAGAGTCAGTGCTGGCACTGCTTATTATCAGCTATGGTGAGCAATTTTGGGGGAGGTGAAAACAGGCAAGACCTGCCTTGTCTGTGCTGGATTTAAAGCCATGGAGTGTTTTAGATGTTACATTTTTTTTGGTGGTTGGTTTGGTGGGGCTCTCCTAGAAATAGGAAGTGTCATGTCGAAATAATGACTAAATATTTTATATAAAATAAAGTGGTTACCCGAAACATTTCCCTGAAATATTTTAAAAACTTTCGACATCTTTGCAAGTGTTTCCTACAAGTGCTTGAGTGGCAAAGTAAATCAGCTGCATAAGTGATTTTTTTTATGATGAATTTGTGTAGTAACCCACACAGTACTCATTTAATAACCTGTATGTTCTTTATTTAGAAAAGTTCCTCAGGCACAGTAAAGGTTCCAGACCAGGGCATCAAAAAGGCTCAGAGGTGACTAATTCCTGCATGTAGGTGACTAAGACCGGGAAAGACATGAAATTCCTAATGCAGATTTTTTTTTTTCCTGGAGATTCCACTCCTCTTCAGCGAAATGGATTTTAATATTTCTATCAGAAACCTGAATTTTCACAGTCAACATCAGGAGAACAAATGCTGTGTATTCCTACAACACAGAGTTGCAGTGCTCTCTAGAGGAAGCCAAACCAGGTGAGAGCAAGGGCCCCTTGCCATGGGGGCATGGAAATTTTAGGGATAACTCATGGCAGCAAGAGGAAGAGTAGCAATTCCCAGAAAATTTTRCTGGAAGAACCAACCATACACTCAGTTCAGCACGGCAAGAAGCAGATGTTAGGAGGTCTGAAGTAGTCCAACAGACACAATTCTCTCATAGTATGACTCTTCAGTGATTTCTCGTGCTTTTTTTATGTTTTCATAGTCCTGCCTTCCTCTAGATTGTGGGAAAAGGGGAAGAGTTTAAGTCAATAAAAAAGGGAGAGGGRAAAATTCTCTCTTTAAAAATCTTATGTATTAATGAAGATGCAATGTAGAAAATGATGCAAAAGGGAATTATGTATATTTAATCATGATGACTTCCTCTTTCCCCTACACAGGAATGCTAAATAAAATGAAATGTTAGGAGAGTCAAACTGGACAATATGTTGTATTCAGCCACTGCATGTTAGAAAGCCAAGAAATTATTTTCTAGGGAAGGCTGTTGCAATAGGGAATGTAGCAGGGATATTTGTAGGGATAACAAGGTGTATTGGGTCTCCATGGCAAGAGGCAGAAGAGACAATGTGTGATGAAGTGACCACAGTGCCAATTCCCCATCCCCCTGTGCCACCGGAGGGGAGGAAGTAGGGAATGTGGGAATGAATTTGAGTCTGTGAAGAAGGGCGGGGTGGGAAGGAGGTGTTTTTAAGATTTGCTTATATTTCTCATTGCCTTACTGTGATTTGATTGGTAATAAATTAATTTCCCCCAGCAGTGTCTGTTTTGCCCATGACTAACAGGTGAGTGATCTCTCCCTGTCTCTCTCTCAACCCATGAGCCTTTCCTTATTTTTTCTCACCCCTGTCCAGCTGAGGAAGGAAGTGATGGAGCAGCTTTGGTGGGCACCTGGTGTCCAGCCAGGATCAACCCAGAGCCACACAAGGCTCTGAGGAGTTGCTGCATTTAATGTGCTGGAAGATAAATTAAATGTAGTGCTCCACAGAGCACAACTCTTTAGAAGAATGGTGCAAATGCAATGCCCAGCACAAGTTGCTGCCTGTCAGTGGGACAGAGCTCCTGCCAGCCTCTCCTAAAGCTGCTGGTCTTGGTGCTGATGGAGGAGCACAGTGTGCTAGGGGGGCTGAGATGCTGCTCCAAGCTGGTCTGACAACTTCAGTGTGTAAATACAGAATGTTTCACACTTCGTTTTTCATTCCCTTGTTCTCTTCTGGCTTAGGAAGAAGCAAACCCTGCAAATAATCAGGCCCATAGTAAAGTCCAGGGCTGTGTGTCTTGGAGCAAGGGCTGCTCAAGCTGCTGGGAACACACAGAGACCCAAACGTTGTGAGGTCAGGGTTTTACAGAACTGAGGGGGTAACAGAACTGAGGAGATTCTCCTGCCACACATGAAGTTACAGAGGGATTGATTCTGTTCTCTGGTTGCACTGAATCCAATAGGTTTGCTGCTGCACTTACTGGAAAGAGTAATAATTGCTACAAACAGCACACTAATAAACAGGTCTGTCTGTCTGTCTGTCTGTGAGCTTCATTGTATTCATAACTACCATGTCATTAGCATAATTATGAAACATTAATGTCTGGTTTTACCCAGCACTGTAAAATATATATGAATATAAGATACACTAAATAGAATGATCTCATTATTCATTGAATAACTATGGGAATCTTCCCCAAAAATGCAATGTAATGTGCCTCCCCAACATTTTAAGGACAGTCGCTTAACAATTAAGAAAGAAAATGGAGTACTCATTTGATCTTAACACTAGTTACATTTTCAATCAAAAGGGAATATGTAAAGAAAATAATTTTTTATCTGCATATATTTTTTTTAAASATGTATGGGGTAACACCACATCATTTATTTACCGGTTTAAACATTCACGAAGTATTTTTTTCAGTGGCATTTGTTTTAAATTTTATCACTTAATAATTTATGTTATTTTTGTAGTGAGGTTGAGTCTGAAAATGAATTCTCAAAGCATTCTTTTTCAAATTGGATTGGTTTGTTAATCTCACAAACTTTGTAAAAGGAAATGATTTTATGGATAAATGTCTCCACCTAGAGCTTGCTTAGAAAAAAAAATGCTTAATAAAACATAATTCTGCATGTAGCATATTTAAAAGCCCACATTACAAAGATTTCTCAATCAAAGCTTCCTCTTTTTGGGATCTTTCATCATTCTTCTTGTGAGATGCCATTTTCACARTCCATTCTATACATCAGCTGAGGCATTCAGAGGATTTTCTTAGAGATACCAGGATTTTATTTTAGAAAAGCAAGGTGAAAGGCTATTTTTACAGTTTAATAATAATAATAGAAGAATAAGGTGGTTTTTTAATTCGCCCTGAAAATATCTCCGGTTTCTCATTTCCTTTCCTTTAAATTTCTTCTCTCTTTTCAGTGTCAAAGCCAACAGGTAATTAGACCATGGTTCCTAATTAATAACTCCACTGTCTGCAGCTCTTTAACGCTGCCACTGGCTTATACAATAGGAAATCCCTAAGGAGTCAGTCAGTTCCTGGGAGCAGGGAGGTTTTCCTGCAGCCCAGAAGGGATGCAACCCACTGAGGAATGAGGCACAGGTAGGGAGACTGGGGGCAAGAGTGGGGCTGGCAACCCAAAACATGCCTCAGTTAGCAAAGACTCTTTAGGTGAGGCTGTTGGGTAAGACTGTAAGACTAATTAATGCAACATTTCTGCATTAATTGATAGAATTGTGCAAAGAAACATGACAGGTAAGTCAGGAACAGCTGAACTTCACAACCAAAAGCAGTGAAATGCCTCAAAACTTGTCAATACTGTGTACTATAAATAGTCAGAAATTGTAAGTTCTTTAAAACAGTGAATACATCAAAATTGCGTTAATACCAGGTAATTTCACCTGGTCATGTCAAAGACTGTTTTTGCTTCCTGGAATAATAGCTCAGACTGTTCTTTTTCACAAAATGAATGGTTGTGAGAAATATTGCCTTAAGCTCTGCACTCAGTTCCCACACAGCTAATTTTCAGAGTGCCCTTACAAAGTTCGTACTTTTGTTTTTAACAAAGTGGATACTCTTTATTTTAACAGCCAAACTATTAAAACTTTTAGACAAGGCAGTGAAACTGACTCAACACCAGAGCATGAAAAGGTGCAGCCGCAGTGATGTTAAAAATATCAAATAACTTCCTTTAGCTGACAGACACTTGCAGTGGTTAATGCATCAGAAAACAACAACCCAGAACAGGCTTCTGCTGCTGGGATCTGATACTGGAACCCTCCCTGACCTCCACTAGACACTCCATTCTTCTGAATCTCGGTTACTGTGATTTAATAAGAGARATTAAATGAGATTTAAAATGAGATTCACAGAGCATAGCCTAGCCTCGCCCATGCAGACTCCTTATTGCCTTCTACCCTGTGACCRCTTGTTAGGTGCATCCTGATATTCATGTCACATTCAACAAAAATACATCTGATTTCACCAGTTGCCTGTTTAGCTCACTCAAGTCTATGAACGTGAGCTGTCTGCTCAGGCAATGTAAAAATGTCTGTGTGTTTTCCTCCAAGAGGCCCTTAGAGTGGTCTTTTAAACTGAACCAAATTTTCAGAGCGTGCATCCTCTAACAGCTTCCTGGATGTTACACTTGTTCAGATGAAATCATTGTTGAGCCCAGAAGAAAATGTGTCTAATCTTAGAACATCCAATGTCTACATTTTCAGGTGTCTTTTAAAATTATTTTTTTCTGTATCATTTTTAATATTAAAAAACAGGAGGTTAATTACCTAGAGACACTTTATTAATATACACCACCTTAAAATCTRTTGGGAAAAGGGAACATATTCTCTGTTTCACCCTGTGCTACTGCCTGTTTATTACTTTTTCCAGTCCTGATCTGGACTTTGCTTCACTTCATTTTGTCAAATCCTCTGGAGACTGTGACTAAAATCAGCAACCCAGGTTTGCACTCARTTTCCAAGGCACACAATTGTAGCTGGGGAGGACACACAGTCTTTGTATTTTCGGTGTGGGGTGGTGTTTGCCGCTGTCCCCCATCCACAGTGATAAATGGTTTATGGCTATTTCAGATTAACAGCATCATCTCCTAATTAAATCCCCAAAAATATTAAATCCTTGGAATAAAATAAAACACTGCTTTTCTTTTATTGCGCACTGGCTTTTTTTTTTTTTTATCTGTGGAGGAAGATGGGCAACTACAGCAAGAAATTCATCCTTTTCTAAAATAGATGTAAAGACTGGGAAAAAAAATTGTCTTGGAGGAAACCAGGAGTTATTATATTAACCTAATCTACACTGACTTGACAAGACACGACACTTTCTTTCAGGTAAAGTTGCTAAAGTGAAATCACACCAGGAGTTCTTTAGGATGAGCATTTCTAGAATTGACTTTTACCAGATTTTCAAACTCCTATTAAGATTTATACTTCACTCTCATTAAGTGTCTTAGCACTGCAGTGCTCTCAGATAACTGGTTGGAGCAGATAAATGAGGTACATATATCTTTGTTCCAAGACATCTTTACACCCATTTTTTCTCTTCTGGGATAAACACAGTATGGATGTCACCACACTTATTGTGATCAACCTGTTTGATTTCAGCTGAGGGGACCTGGGCAGGGCCAAGRGCAACAGGGGCCAACCTCCCTCACACCTACAAGASAGCATCTCCAACAGGGCAGGCAAACAGATGGGACTGTACTGGGTAATGGTTGGACTTAAAGGTCTTTTCCCACCTAAACTCTTCCATGATTTTCCTTGCTGTTAGCTTTTCTCCTGTGTTACACGCAGTCTTCATTACCCGTTACTTATTTCAGTCCATYAGTTCTGATTCTTTCCAAATCCCACAACAGGCCATGGATGTACTTCTACCATCTATTCCCAGATCAAAAATTCATTTATTATCTGTCTTAAAGCTGCTCATGATATTCCTTTTCACTACCTGCTGTGCCGTGGTGATTCTATGGATGGAACACTTTGGGTACAAACCACAACCTCAGCAGCAAACTGTGAAAATGGCAATTTCTCAAGCAGATAATGGCTTGAGCACAATCACAGCCATCTTCCCCAGTGCTGAAGACATCACAGTGTTATTCCTTACATACTTGAGTTACTCAGGGACTGTTCATGGCTAAAACCCTCAGTCTGTTTTTGTCTGCCTGCAGATACCAGTGAAAAAAGTCAATTCACTCCCTTTACTCTTCTATTTCCAGTCTGACTTTGAAAGCATTAGCATCCACTTTGTTCTTTACAACTCTGTCTTGTTGAGAGGGGCTGCTCTAATGGGAAATGGGGACAAGAGTCTCTTTCCAACACATCAAGMTTCATTTGTTTGCAATTAGAAAGGCTGCTCCAGCTCTGCCTCAAATATTTTGTCCAACGCTGCTCCCGCTGAGTGCATTCTTCTGATGCCATCAAGGACATCACAGCAAATCTCCAACATGATGATGTTAACCCCGTGTTCAAACACTCTTATTAATGTCTCTTTTCAGGCACTAACTTTCTCATGCATTTGCCTCACATTTTCTGTTCTTGGCAAAGAGCTTGTCACCCACCTTAGAGCTCAAAACTCATCCCCCACTACCTGTGGCCTTTCTTTTATGAATCATATCTTTGCTTCTGTCAGATCCCTGGCTTCTGTCCCAGAGTTCAATTAAAAATTAACAAACATCCCATTCTCTTTGAGTTTCTCCGCCGCTCTGCTGCTCCTGCAGTGCTCTCCACGGCTCCTATAAAAAACTAAACATAACTTGCAGCACTTTATCATTCCTCATCCTCCTGATCTTCTGCCAGCCCACCTGCTCAGCACATCTCTGCTGGCTGCCAGGTGAACTCCCAGCTTTCCCAGACCTCCGGCTGTTCACACACCATGCTCCAGGACATCCCTGCCCTTTGGCTGTTGGTCTGCACCAGAACTGGGGTGCACAGCCCCTCAGCTGYGGCACCGAGGAGCAGGGGTCAGGATTTGCCAGGTTCTGCAGACACCTGGCTGAGGCTGCTTCACAAGCTGCTGCCTGCAATTCTCCTGCTCCATGAGGCATCTGGTGCTCACTGATTTTCCCTTCTTCCCATGGAGCCAGGCAGCGTGGGGAGTGGGCAGCAGGCTCTTGGGAATTAACCCAAAAGCCACATTGTTCTTCTGTCCAGTAGGACTTATCAATTTTTCCTCCCTTGAAAAAAAAATTCCATTTCAGAGCATAGACTTCCTTTCCCTCCTCGCCCATTGAGACCCACACCACACCCAGTATTTAGATGCTGCTTTCTGGTGTGGTCTGCCAAAGTAATTCCCACAGCAGGAACCTCTTAGCTTGGATTTTCTGAAGGRTAAAGATGAATTCCTACGTCTTCTTTAGGCAGGGTGGACAGATTCCCACGGTATCACTGAATTAAGGCCATAAAATAGCAATTTTACGAGGGAAGGAGCCCAATGCCCATCTCTGCAAATGTGGACTCAAGGAGTCAGTGGGATTGCTTTGCCCAAGGCAGCCCATCTTCTGTGGGTGGGTACAGGATGTTTGTCTCCAAAGCTGCTAAGCTGAGGCATTTCAASTGCACTAAATGAATTTTTTAAAAGTGCAGGTGAATGATGAGAAGATATTTGGTTCCCAAGAAATAGATTAGAGGAGAATGTGCTGTTCTGAATTCTGTCTCCTGGCAAGCTCCAAGTAAATCAGAAACTAAAAATTTTTCAACTCATTTTGTCTGTTTAAGGGAATATTTGCCACAAATATGAGGTGAATTGAACTGAACGAAGCTTTAAAGAACAGCCTTTTAAAATAAAATTTTTGCATTCAACATGGAATAACACAACTCTGCATCTGTTTTATGGAGGAAAAGATTCTGTGCTAAGCTTCATAACAGCTTATTAAAAGAGACAGCCAGGTATCCAAGGAGATGGGGTTGAAAAAAAAGATTTTTTGGAAAAATTCTTCAAGCAGCACAAGTGGATACCTTCTGTAAGACTTCAGCTTTCAAAGGACTTGTAAGCACAGCACAGGCTGCCTTGCAGTTCATAGCCAGAAACTATGMTCATACATCAGTGGATGTTTTAATAAGGTTAATGGGATTATTATTATTTTTTAAACTATGACATTGTAATAACAGTAAAGCATCTTCAAAGACACCTGCTAAGGGTGGCTGTCAGTACCACGTGAGACACATCTCACCTGTGCTTAAAGGAAGAAATAATTCATCTATAATGACGAACTGTCCCAATGGTGTACTAGCAAAATCTCACTGTAGAATACAAATTACACAGTTAATAGGCTTGATGTTCATCTAGCCAGGCTGCACCCAGCACATGCTGGTGCTGCCACGGAGCAGCTTGTCACAGAAGGAACTTGTGCAAACTCAGTTCAGAAGGGATGTCTACACGTGTTTGTTTCMAGAGGTTCCTTTCACATCCTTATTTTCCATCTCTCCAGAATGTGGTTCCTTCCCCAGTGCTAAACACACACAGCTTGAGTGTGAAGCATTAAGGCTCCTCACTGCCCTCAGGCATCGTGGTGTTAGAAAGGATTACTAATTAGGTCATTTGTAGCTCTTCACAGATTGCATCTYTGAGGGACAATTTCTTTCATCTCATGTACGTGATTTTTTTCTATTTTAAACAACACAGAGGTCATGTCTACAGGGAACACCTCTGATTCAATGCATCGGGTAATGTTTTTGCATAGATCTGAAATTTGAATTTCAATTAAGTACATTAAAAGCACATCAACAAATGCACATGCTGGACTCTAAACACCTCTGCTTTGCCCTGCCACTTTATCTTTGCCATGTCTTCTTCATATCTCAGAGCTGTCTGTGTAGAGAGTTGAGGAGACAGCTCAGCCAAAGACACAGAAATACTCAAAGGACATACCAAGATCCACAGAAAAATTAATTCTCAGAGCATTAAGTGATTCAAACTGACTATAATTCTAAAAAAAATCATTACAACWGTGATGATTAAAAAGGTGCTTATAMAAGTCCATGTTACCATGTGAATCCTGAATCTTTAAGAGGGTTGTAATCTCCCCAGAATCGCGGGGAAGGAAGCAGAGGCTGGATGCTATGTCTCCCAAATCCTAGGCTAAAACCAGGATAAACTTTTCTTATCCCTAAGCAAACAATAGCTCAAGGAACATTGAATTATTGAAGCAAAAGAGAAGCTTTATTTTTTATGCTGCTTCAGGATAGTTCCTCAGACTTCTCCAGAATCCTTTGGAAGAAGAAGTCCCCTGCACTGCACCAGCATCAATCACAAGGACTCCTTTGAAGCAGACTGGTGTAGACAWGTAACACAAGATGTAAGGGCTGTAATATTTAGAGATCACCAGTTTAGATGTGTTCACATTCTGGATGTTTATATTTAGTTCATAATTATACCCCAAACTTTTTAGTAATAAATCTCCACCAACCCACGAGAAAACAAGCAAGAATTTATCAGGCAGTACTACTGGCTTTTTATTTTCTCCTTTCTTTTTTGTAAATTAATTAACAGGTAAAAAAGAATTAAAAAGGAAAGTTAAGCAGATGAACTATGGAGAACCCTTTAAATTGCTCAGAACCTTTGGTGAGTAGGCAGRTGAGCAGCTACTGTTCAAGAGAAAAAAGACAATTATTGTAAAATTAGTGGTTGTCCTCCGAGAATCCTGATTCCTAGGCCTTTATAAAAAAACCTGAATRTTTGTCTGAAATGCCTGACATGTTTCTGGTACAAGCAAGGGCACTGTCAATGCCACGACAAAGACCTTCAGGTCTTTGATGGGAGCCTACGAGGTGCTGATGTGATGGTGAAAAGTGAGATGGAGCCCCAGGCAAAGCACTGCAGTACTTCRTAGAGCATCACTATGCCCAGGAAGTGCTAGGCAGTTTTCTGCCTAGAAAACTACATAAATACCATTAATTTATCATTCTACTTTCCCCCCAACAACTCATGTTAAAATTAAAAATAAAATACAAAAAAAAAAGTGGGAAAAAGTTTAGCATTTGCCTCGGGGAAGTGGTTTTGAGAAATTATCTTAATAATTCTGCGTTGCTTCGTGGGATTGTGCTCCTGTCACGAGCTGCCCGTCAGGTACCTGGGGTGTGAAAGAAGCCACAAGCACAATTTTCTTCATAAACGAAAATAAAGCTGCAGTAATTGTTCCACCCGACTGTAATTTTCCACCGAGTGACATAAACGGTGCTGTCATTTCTCTCAGTAGGTCGTAATTGCCCTGTATTTCATGTGAAATTAAAGTGTTGACTGCAACGTCAAGGGTGCTGCATTCATGAACTAAATAATTGAAATGGTCTAGAATAAGTCTCCAGATGGGAAGGGGACACATTCCTGCTTCTGCAGCTCAGGCCTGTTGCTGACTGCATTCTCTGGACTAATTTGCTTCATCCTTTGGCATTAAAAGGAGAAATTTTCACATATGAGTTGTAGTTTTTTAAAAAATAAACCCCATAACTTAGTTGTTGATCCCAGAGCTGTCCGGGACCAAATGGATGCAGGTGCAGGGTCAGGCCCTCACACGTTGGACTCAGTCTCTGGTGACAGTGACAGGACCTGAGGGAATGGCCTGAAGTTGTGTCAGGGGAGGTTTAGGTTGGATATTGGGAAAAGGATCTTCACCCAGATGGTGGTTGGACACTGGAACAGGCTCCCAGGGAATGGTCACAGCACTAGCATGACAGAGTTCAAAAGTGTTTGGACAACACTCTCAGGCACAGGGTAGGATTGTTGCGGTGTCCAGTGCAGGGCCAGGAGTTGGACTCGATGATCCTGATGGGTCCTTTCCAACTCAGGATATTCTATGACTATGCTGTGATTCCAAGCCTTTTATCTCCTTTAAAAGCTAAGCCATCTTTTCTGTAAATTAGGAGAGCAATTCCCAGTTATTTACACRGAAACTGGAATAGGCACAGAACCCAGAGAGGGATGGACCAAACATGCCCTGAAATCACCATTTCTGCACTTAGACCTTGTGCTCTTGCAAACAAGGGCTTGAGCATCCACTGCTGCCTGAGGAAACGAGGCTGGCAGCCCCTCCAGAGAGAGCTGACATCAATTCAAGTCTTTCCTCTCACTTGGAAAGCCTCTGTCCAAACCCACTAAGCACTGATTTATGGGTTCATTGTTCATCATCTGGGCTTGACAGAAGAGACTACTTCTCTATTTTCCATGACTTCCAATGTGGAGAAGYGGGGTGAGGAGTCAGGCAAACCAGGGTGAGGAAAGACCCACTGTGGCCCACAATTCATACTGGATGAAAATTAGAAGCAAGCCCAGGGTGCTGTGCTCAACTCAGTGTCAGAGTTGCACCCAGCTCCAATTGTCTTGCTTTATTGGAAAGGATGTATTTGCAGTGTTTGTTTTTTTTTTTAAGTAAGGCACTCAGCCAACTGCTTGTTTCTTTATTACTTGTGGAATTTTTTAGGTATTGCCAAAAGTATAAACTAAAGATACAGTGAGAAGAAAATCACAGAGCTAGTAGATAAATTGCTAGAAAAAGAAACATGAATAATTCAAGCAATGGGACTCAAATGTTTCTTAAAACTTGTTTCTTTTTTTCATAAAAGTGGGAAAAATGAGTTTCATATGAACAAAACCCATCTAACAGCACTAGTGGGCAATTTTGAAGGTGAGAAGTGACAAATGTTGAGACTGGCAGGTAACACTGGGAAAAAAGGCTCTGAATTCAAATACAGTGTTGAAGAAAGCTGAGTGTTAACATAAAGAGAAAAATTGGATAATCACTCTATAGCAAATACTCATCTTGGCTTAATCCAGTGCACCCAATAAATATGACAAAGAGTTCACAGGTAAAATAACTCCACAAGAAGCTCTTGTTAGTAAGCTGATTAGTGATTTAGAAACTATTTTCTGATCAGATGACCCTTGCAAGAAAGACTTTAACATCTTCAGTCTGCGGATGTGGAGTTCAATCTGGTAAATCAGAAACAACAAGAATTTATTTTCCAACCGGCAGCTGCTGGAGTTGGGATGAAAGATTCTAYGGGGACTCAGAGCATAACAACATCAATGGCTCAAACTGGAAACTGATGAGAAAACTTTCTCTTATAGGAGTCTCACTTGATTTCACCCCGTGCTGTGGCAGCCATAACATGCAGTATTTTATCTTCTGATAAGACATTTATTTTACCTAATGATAACGCCTGCTGCTTCTGCACCAGCTCTGTGTTTCAGGGGTCTGGTAAACATTTTGCTGGAAAAATGTCCAATTTAACAGAGTAGTGGTCATATTCTAATGGACCTGAGGGTTTCCTGTGCAGGTCAGCATACCATCATGCTAAATGTCACATGCCAGGAATGGAAAGAGATCCCTAGTCCCATAAATTTTATGGCTATAACATTTGGCTGCAAAATAACAGGTAGAAAACTGGCTGACTTTTCTTCCAGCTTCCTAGGCCTATCTCCTGCCCTTTTATCCAGTGTTCAGAGCTTTACATGCTTCTCTCTATCCTGCCCTGATTACACAGTTCATGCTCTCCAAATGCTAAGGTGCTAAGAATAAAAATAGGTTTAATCTGAAATTAATTGCATTTCAGAAAAATGTTTTGTTCAACTTTTTATTTAGTTGAGAGCAGATTAAACCATGTATTATAAAGGACTAGAACACTTTGTAGGCTACAAGAAACATAATTCCTTTCTTTAAAATATTTTTTTCTTTCTCTCTTTTGTGAACAATTAATGAATTGAATTAAAGACCTTACCTTGTTATTATTATTCAAATCTGCTTGAGAAAGATACTGAGATTAGAGATGATGGATGAGATAGAAATGTCTGTCTGTTTTAGTCACCCAAAGTTAATTAAAATAAACCTGACCTGTTATCTGCCACCCAAAGTGTCCTGTGGAAACAAGACTCTAATGGTAGTGCAGACAAATTGGCTTGTCTTGCTAAAACTCCTTAGGGTTAATTAAAAAGCAGCTTATTCTTTGAAGAGAGCTACATCAGAGATGGGTACTTTTCCCCTCATTCCTGTTACGCATTTTCTGAACATTTATGATAAGATTTTATATAACTAAACAAGAAAGCTGAGATTTGTATCAAAGACAGCAAAGATTTTGCTTAGCGTAGGGAAAGAGCAGGACAAAGCTCAAGGTGCTCAGAGAAGGGAAGAGACAGAAAGCTCTAGCAGCTTAAGGCAAAAACTTAGGAAATGAGAACCTGCCAGATTCAAAGCAGCTGGCTCTGSTGCTGGAGCAACCTGGATCTCAGCGTGAGAGGTTCCATGGCAGGGGGGTTGGAACAAGATGATCTTCCAACCTAAACTATTCCGTGATTCTGTGATTCCAGGTATATTAATTCTAGAGGTATTTTTCCACCCCTTTTTGATCTCCCAGGCAGTATAGTGGTGCATGTGGCACACAGTAGAGAAAGGGATGGGTGGTCCTGGCTCTCTTTAGGGAAAGTGCAGTGGTTGCCACATCATTTCAGGAATGTTTTCTAAACCATGCCAGCGATGGGAAGTGGCCTCACTACCCAATTAGACATCCTTGGCAGGAAACAGAACTGCTCAGCCTGAAAAAAGGTTGTTTAGTCTGGAAGCATCTCTGTGTGTCCATCTAAATCATCATCTGTTCTGGACAGGGTAATATTTAAATTATCCTGATAGGTGTCTGTTTAAACTGATTAGAAAGATCTCAGTGAAGATTATGCAGCACCACCCGAGGTGCCTGGTTTTGTGCTGCACCACCACTCTGTTGGGAAGGCTCCCCGAATACTCAGCAAACCTCACTCCTTTTTTCTGCAATCCCATACTAGTATTTCTCTCCCTRCCTTGTACAGGATGTAGCAAAACCTCATCTGCTTTGTATTTAAAGCTGTACACATTGGAAAATTGCTGTTCTACCAACTGAGGAAGGTGGAACCAAAGTCCTCCCCGGTTTAGAGTAAACAAGGAGGTTCCAAAATCCCTTATGTGTGATACTTGCTCAAGTTCTTTTTCCAGTTCTTAAGTGGCAGAAAAAAGAACCCTGGACCCAGTAGTCTGATGGCAGTCACTCTGATGCTGAGTGAAGGGGAGTTCACATCCAAACTACTACTCAAAGGTAATATCCAAGACCTGAGAGGAAATTCTCCTATGAGCACATTCCAGAACAAGATTTGCCCTTATCCAACTCCTATTGTTAGCCAGATCTATTACATGACCTTTCACAAACCAGCTCTTTCCCTTAAACTGTCAGCCAATYCAGATGTGTGACTCACTGTTGCAGAAGATCTTAAGGACCACTTCACCTGTAACATCTGAAAAGAATGCATGTTGATATGCCCRGTAAGAATATTAATATTATTATATCTCAGGTTAACCTGGATCTTGAAGAGAGTCAAAATTCATGTTAGGACTTATAAAAAGCTCAGATACTGAGGATGAATATAGAGCTTCCTAATGAAGACTATTTTTTCTCATTTGCTGAATGTGCACTGCCTTATGTGACAAGACCAGACAGTTTGCTTATCAAGGCGGCTGACACAAATATTACTAAAACCTCTTGAAATTAGTTTTTGTGTCCTTAGTGGCCTTAGAAAACTGTTTAACCAATCTGACTGAGCAATATTCCTAGTGAGAAAAGTCATGCTCTGAATTTTAAGCACAGGTCACTTCATATCTGGATTGCATGGAGGTTTCTTCATCTTACAGATAGCACAACAAAATATGCAGATGTCTTTATTGATTCCAGTGTCCCGTGTTGTGACTTTTAAAGTGTTTGTTCCTTGAGAGACTCAGGTTATCCAGGTTTCTCTCTTGAATTTGATCCTCAGWCTAGGTGTCATTTTGGCTGCTTTTAGGAAAGCCTCATTATCTTTCCAAACAAACATGTATAAGCTCTGTCTACACATGACTGATGGTACTCAAGTGAAGCTGGATTCACCACCTCCAGAAAACTTCACAAATCAATCTTGCTGTAATTTTAGCCTACTGCTTCCTCATTGAACTTTAAAAATCTGTTAGTCTGAATGAAGGAGACTTCATTATCACTGAGAAGAGTAAGTCAATGATACACATGAACTTCATTCATAACAAAGCCAATTGCTAATGAAAAGCAACTGAACTAGAGATGATTAATTCTTTTTCAGTGACTACTTGCAGCAGACATGACAATTACTCATACCAAAGAGCTACTATTTTTTAGCCTTATTTAATTAATCTTAAGTCATGTACAGGGAAAATTCAAAGTCCAGTGAAATCAGCTAGAGGATGCTGTTTATAATGGTCCTGCCTGTGGGCACAGCTATTCATCTTTACGGTTATGCAACTCATGTCATTTTTCATGCTTGGCATTGCAATTTATTTTCCTTTTGTTGTTTAATCAATTTTCAGTTAAACAGACCCTTTTTTTTTAAATCCAGAAACAAAACTGCTTTGAGATGGTAAAAACTCTAAAAATAGACAATAAGGYGTGATCAGCCTCCTGAGGTGAGAGGCTGATATTCGAAATGGAGGAGTCTTTGTGCACCTCACTTCCTAAAGGAGGGTAAAGCCAGAATGACAACGTGAGCAGCTTGAGTGAGGGGCAGGTATTTTGCCCAAACATCTCTGTTCCTTTCTGACTTGATGTTCTGTGTCATATCGGAGCTATGGGCTCCAATTAAGCCAACATTCCCAGCTACCAATCCATCAGYGCCCTGGGGGTTTTTTTATACGTATTACTTCTAACCCTGTGGCAACAGGTCAAATTGGGCAGCAGATCTAAATCACCTCAACCTAATCACCCCACACTGATAGTGCCTTGAGTTGAAGTTTCAATTACAGGCGAAATAAAGCAGTTTCTCCTTTCCCTGCTGGCCATCGCTTGTGTAATTCATTTATTCCTTTACAGACCCTCAGCCCCTGCTTACAGATTTCCCCCTTGGTTCTGCCTCTGTTGTCAGCAAGTGTTTGACGAAAGAGAAGWCAGTCTCCTGATTACATACACATCTGGATTTATCTTTGGCTCTGATAAAAATTTTCTTCAAAAGATCAGATTGTTTGAAATCCTCCATTTTTGAGAGTCATTGGATTTAATCTAAAATCTGTGTGTCTTTATATCTGATKTTAAAAAAATAGTGTTAAAATAATGTTGAGCACGAAGAAAAAAGAGCACAAAAGCGTCTTGGAATCATGTTTTCGATCCTCAATTGTCAATCTCCCTTCAGTATTAAAAATTCCATTGGAAATCCAAWAAGATGTCTTCATATATATTAAATCATCAGTTTTATGCTGAAAGTTGGCACAGAAATTGGAGAGAACAGGCAGACCCCAAGTTAACCTCTCAAATTGCCTTTTTTATTCTGAGGAATTTTTTTAACTGTTTTTAAATAGAAATGATAAAATACACTGCGAAGGACTGTAGGTGGAGGAAAAGTAATAAATAATTCAGCACCAGGGAAAGAAAAGCAACTGTAGAGAGTCCTGAGGGCATTTTGTTCTAAAGCAGTTGGCTACTGCAAGGGCGAACAACACACAAGGGGTGCAATTAGAAGAACTGGCAAGCAGCCCTTCCCATTTGCAGGTTTTGCACTCTCAACTCGCTGATGAATATTACAGAAGGTTCCAGATAAAGCTGAGTATTTCCTTCATGGCTTGTGCCCCATAATTCCTGTGCCATTTCTGCCAGGACCGTGCTGTCGTCTCAGGTACCTCACATTCAATCCACTGAAAGGAAGCTCTGTAGGATGGCAACCCGGCATGGAGCCTCATCACGTCCATTCATTATGTAGGGAAAGAAACTCAAAGCCAAATCTCCACCTCAGCTGCTTTTTCTTGTCAATTCCTCTTTAATAAAATAAAGATGACCCAATATATTTAACATAAAGGGCGTTAGTTGCCTCTTGACTGTACTTCTCTGTGAGAGTAAGGAATTGCCACACCCTCTCTGTGTAGCCCATTAAGACTTTTTAGGTTYAGAAAAGGAAAAAATTTAAGTTGGAAGTGAAAAATGGGAGTGTGTGAGAAGATATTCCCCATTTATTCTGACCCACCAGAGTAACCACGAAGTCCCATCCAGACAGCAAGAACCATTCCTGGCATTTTGAGCTGAATGGGAAGAGACAACATCTTTGTCGTTTTCCTTGCCAGAAAACATCCTTCTCTCCTTTTCAGCATACTCTACGTTTATTCCTGTCCCAACAAATCCCATACTGACAAAACCTGTTCCCTTCCCTTGCAAACGCTGATACTTTTGGCACACCAGGCAGAATGTCAGTGAGGTTAATGCAGTGTCAAAGAACCAAAGTAGGGAAACAACCAAGTGCCAGGGAACTGGCACCTAAAATATTGCTCCTCTCTATATTTTACCTTTACCTGTATATTCCAGCTGGTGTGGAAACAAAATATAGACAGTAAAGAAGGAGAAAAAAGGGGGAAATCCAAATGAAGACTGGGTGGAGGCTGTTGGGTTCTGTTGGGGTTTTTTGAAAAGGAGGGTGGGAGAAACTATCTGTTGAAAATCTGAAAAATTGTTTCAACTGTTTTTTTTTTTTCCCATAGAGAACCTGCATTTTGCTTTAGCCAGACCAACTCTATATTTTTWAAAAAAAAGTCTTCATTAGCTTAAGATTCTTAGAAGAAGAAAAAAGAACCCGAGCATATGAGAAAGGCTGAGTTGCAAAGCAGATGGCTTCTGCAAGAGTGAATAGATTGTAAAATGTGCTGRGAGTGAAGAGCTCCAGAGATTAGGCAAGAAGTTTGAGAGATCTTCTGGAAGAACACAACAGCCATGATTCAAAACACTTACAGGGTTTTTATTACAACATATAATTGACTGAAAAAGATCATGATTTATTTCACCATGCCTTATAGTTAGTGCATTTTCTGAAATTACAAGGGAATGGGAATAAAACAAACATTCTTTTAGATTGAAATGTGGCATTTATTTCAAGAAGTGATTAAAGCTTATATTTAAAATATTTTCAACTTAAAGTTGTACTTTCCTGAAGGGAAGCTTCTTTACTAGAATGTAATTATTTACTAATGGGGTTTCATATTTAAATAGAAAACAAAATATCTTTTCAGTATTTTGTTTTCCCCTGCAGCATCTACAGGTTTAATACTATTTTTTTTAATCTCCTTATTTTTCTTTTAAGAAAGAAGAGAAGATGGCGGTGAAAATGGAGAGGCAATGTTGAAAAAGGAAAATATAAAATTGAACTGTTTTACATTTCTGGAGAATTAAAATACTTCCACAAGGAAAAACTTCACAGAAGAGAGTAGAAAACTACTAAAGAACATTAAAATAAACAAAAAAAAAGGCAATTACTGTGTTCTTTCAAAAATGTTTTAATTATAATATTGTGGACACAGTAGTTATGAAAACAGTTATAAAATCCTGCAAAATATAAAAGGGGCTGGATAGTAAAAGCTCCATATTTTCCCCGGGTTGGCATATGGCTTTCCCCTTCCACACAACTGGAAGGGTGGTCATGTGAAGAACAGCAGCAATAAGAAAACCCCAGGGGACCTCCTTGAGTGCCTGTTGGGAAGAAACATGTGATTTTTATCCATTTCTCTTTTTACTTTTTCTATGTGAAGTTCAGCCTTTAAAGACTTGTTTCTTCTTAATTACTGCTGCATCAACACTGTGAGCATTTGGTGGAATGGCCATTTCTAGACTACACTCTTCATTTCTACCTCTAATTCCTGAAGACAATTGTCAAAGATGTTTTCATTTGAAGCCTAAGCACAAGGGCAGCACGTCCAAAATAAAAAGAGAATTTTACCATCAAAGAGAAACAAAGAGAATTTCATATCTGCCCTGCCTCTAAAGCTGAATCACATCTTTTATGAGACCAGGGAAAGTTTAACATCAGCTTTTGAGAGCTTCAAGGACGAAAAGACACTGATATGGCCCTTTATCTGTGGGTGAACTTTCTTCTTAGCTCAGCACTGTCTGTAAAAATAAACAAAACTGAAACATGAAACAGAAAAGCAATGAGGAAGAAAATTGTTGCTTTTTAACAACAAACAAGTAAGCACACACACTATTACACCTAATAAATTAACACCAGTGTCAATGAAAAATAAAAATAACATTTTCAAAGGACAGCTTGTCATGTTCTCATGACTCAGAGATTGTTGTTTGTTTTTCCCCTTTCTACTCCCCCCTTTAATTAATACATTTGCTTCCAAATAAGATCCRAGCATTAGGAAAATGTCACACCATATGTGTGTTTATTTTTGCTCAAGTAATTATCATGGTGTAGGATCTCTCTTTTCCTTTCTTCGCTTGCTGAGACAGAATGTTCCTTCAGAGGATAGAACAGCCTCAAAGCAGCTGCTCCGACATCTGAGGCAGAGAAAAAGTCAAAACTTCATCCTCTTATCCTTGTGCGTGCAACGACCTTTATGGGGGACTGAGGGAGTCCTTCCTTCAGGTGCTCTCCCCACAAGCTTTGGAGGGCTCTGCCTCYGGCAGTGGGTGGAAAAGCAGGATCCTGTAGTGGGATGCAAAGCCCCAGCATGACAAACAGCCTCTCTGTGAATGCATCTGCAAAGAAATGCCTGGCAGCCCGGGCACGTGAGCACGGTGAGCTGCTGCACCGGCTGCTCWTTTGGAGGAGAAGCTCCCAGGATTTTGGCAATGATGAGTCAGTCTCAATTGTATCCAAGCAACCTGGGTAACTTGGAGCCAAAGCACTGCATGCTCTAGCCCAAAACTACTGCCCTCTTGGAGTGGGATGGTTCTTAATGTTTACTTAATATTCCTGGGGTGTTTCTTGGGTGGAATTTTCTTCTTCACTGGTGAATATTTCTTTTTCATCTTCCCAGTGAGTTCTGATGTTTTCTGAGTGGTCAGATGTTTGCTGGTGTTTTTCTATTACTATTTCAGTTATTGTAATCTTACTTCAGTTACTAACACAATAWCATCCTCTGGTATCACTGTCTGTAAAGCAGAAACCTCTCTCCCAGAAGAGAGAGATCATGTAGAGGTCCCCTAGGATATTCCTAATGCTGTTGGTTTTTACATGATCATGTCAAGATGGTGCCAAACATGGAAAATATCTTGTGCAGAAGGATATGATGTGGCAATTTGGGGATTTTAGACATAAAGAGAAATGCTCTTGATATCAAGTTGGACATTCAGATGCTGGGTGATTTAAAAGGTCTTCAGAATATCTGCAATGCTTTCAAAATTTTATCCTTTCACACCTGTAATTCTTCCAATTGCATTCTCAACAAACTGACATTTGCAAAGCTGAGAAAGAAGCAAGAGACACCAGAAACAAAAGTCAAAAACTTCAATCAGGGCCATTTTATGAAAAGGAATAAGTAGTACAGGGGGAAAAAAAGGACCAAAGAACATTCCTTTCTCTTTAAGACATAGATAAAGAGCTCTTGTAACCAAAAAAACCTGCACAGAGGCTGTAATGCTCTGGTTATTAATTACAATATGATCTTGTCCTCTCTCTATCTAGAACTAAACCTGCAGGATGCTGCTCTCCATTTGGGTTTTTGTTCCATTTCCCAGAAGCTATGGTTCATTTCAGTACAGCATATCATGATGCTGGGAAGCAGAGTTYAGACTTAAGGTCATTTTCACTCTCACACCTATTTACTCACATTAGAGCATAGCTAATGTGAGCTTTCTATCTGAAAGAGAYTTTATTACTTCATTTCCACAAGTAAAGGCATGAGAGGTTTAATATGGCTGGTTCAGGATTTTCTGCTTAGTGGCTTTAAAGTGTTGTATATATAATCAAATTCTCTACAGTTATTTATCTGTCTCAGTGTTCATTTCCGTGATGTCAAGATTCAAAAATCCTAATATTACTGTAATCTACATTCCATTACTAGGGTATTCCTGAGAAAGACTAAAAAAATCCAAAACAACAAAACAAAACAGGCACAGACAAGAAACTACCTTCAGTGATAGGCTCTTTGCTCTGGCACTGGATTTTGGGGGAGGAGGAGGTCATTTGTCAATGTTCAGTATTCAAGGCCAAGTTGAATGGAGCTTTGAGAAACCTGGTCTAGTGGAAGGTGTGGAAGCACATGCCAGGGGGCTGGCACCAGATGATCTTTAAAGTGTCCCTTCCAAACCAAACCATTCTGTGATTCTGTRATTCACAGCTTTGCTTTCACTTTCATCCTTMCCTTAATCCTTCTATGACACCTGAGCTTAAATCGAGAACAAAACTATAAACAGTGGCACATCAGTTCTGTAGCAACACATAAACAAGAGCAGTGTTTCCCAGACGGATTATTTCAAATCTCACTGACTGATCAGTAGCTAGCAAAATCAAACTTTGAGCATATCCTGAACCAGCACAGATGCTTTTCATGTTTAATGATAAAAGAAAACTGTTCCCAGATTGTTTCATTGACCTCTCAACCTGGGTCACTAAGCATCTTTAAGCATTCCACGTAGTTTGAATAAATTTGGATGTTCTGTAATAATCCAAGATCAAGCAACATAAATAAAGCATTTTATCCCAGATGTGGCCTGGGAAGACATTTTCTTGAGGAATGTAGAACATTTGGGATTCAAACTGCAATGTTTTCCAAGGTTCTTTAACTTGAGAATCCAAACCAARAATTACCTGCACCCCAATGTTATTTGAAGTAATTAAAAAGTCTATGAAAGGCAATATAAATAATCCCATATACTCACTCAAGCATTTTTTTTATAGTGGGCTTACTAGCTTGGCACAAAATGTAAGCAAAACAAAAAGTAGGTGAAATTTGCTACTTTTTTCCACTTTAACATAAACTCACAGACTTCAATCTTGCTAGAATTTATGCATGCATTTATCTGTAAGCACACGAATAATYCTCTTTATTTCCGTAGCAATACTCATCTGCTTAAACTAAGCTTTAAAGACTTCCCACAGAAGCCATTCCCAAGCACATTTCCAAAGTTCTGTTGTGAGCAGTGTAACTCACGTTTAATTATAAGGGAATTGTATTGCTTCTCTCTGAGATGAAGCTGGTGCTCTGTACTCCAGGGAAAACAATAAATGTAAGCRTTGATTTATTTATTTTAGAATGCTCTGTTTGCACCCATCAAATTGCTGAATATTTCAAAGTTGGCAGATGAGACCAGAAATCCACAGAGGAAAGATGTGGAGATATTCCCCAACAAACACGGAATGGCAAATAGACTTCTTCTAGAGATGTACAAAGTGTCAGCTTGAGCTGGTTTCAAAACAGATCTCTCATCTATTTGTCCAGCCTGCTTTACAAATAAATGCAATCCATTCCCACACTGGGTAAGAACGAGGTTAGTCCCAATTAACAGCAGTGAACTGAGTAACAGAACCAGGTTCTGCATGAATAGGACTGTTCTTTTTCATCAATATAAGGAAGGCAACTTCAAAGTATTAAACTACCAAACTATTTACAGCATCATCCCAATCTAAGTGAGATGGGGATTTGGCTCTTAAAACCACTGTGGCTTGCATGCAGTAAAATCACACGGTGCATCCAAAGTTCTGCACACTCCAAGAGTGCATCCAGACTGTCTGCTTGATGTATGGGATGAACTATGCAYAGCCACAGGACTGGAGATGTAAACCTGGGCTGAATTAATTAGACTGAGACCACCTGGCTTTGTCTTTTGCATGTGCTTTCACTTACAGATCTAGAACTTTGTTTAGCACAGCAGTGGGGTCAGTCGTGCAGTGACCCTGTGCACAAATGGCTTTGCACTCACGCACAGCCACCTGAGGAGGTCCTCAGGAGAGTCACAGAATCAATCATAACATCACAGAAYGGTTTGGTTTGGAAAGGATATTAAAGATCACCTTGTTCCAAGCCCCCTGATGTGGGCAGGGACACCTTCCACTAGACCACGTTGCTCCAAGCCCCRCCCAAACTGGCCTGGAACACTCCCAGGGATGGGGTGTGAAAGTGAAGTGTTGCCCTGTTGCCACCCACGATATTGCAGCTTCCCCATCATGAACAACAGACTAACAAAATGAAAATGATCCTTGCACAAAGTAAAAAAACTAGCCAACCAACTCGAGCATTTTTCCCATTTCTCTTTCCTTATTTCAGGAGGCCCCTGAGTGAGTGTCCCCCYAGAAGTGCTTCCAGCACGGACAGCTGTCAGCCACACTGGGCAACAAAGGAACTTTGCCGAAGGTGCCACGTGCTCCTCACAAAGGTCCTTTCAAGGTGATGTTTCCCAACCCCACTTTCCACTGGGATGTGGCCGTACAATATGGGGAGGGTGTTTTGAGCAATGGTTTTTCRCCATTTTCTTTTGCAGAGCAGTTTRTTCATTTTGACAGACATGCAGACAAATATGGGGTAATTCCAAGACGACTGATAGGAAACTGGCTTTTTTAACTACTTGCCAGTGGTCCTGGAGCTGTCAGCTAMAAGGTTTCATCCAAGAGGAATAAATGTTGACAATCTCACCTGCAGAGGTTTGTCCAATGACAACAAATCTCCTTCTTCACATTGCTCTTCAATACACAGGTTTAGAAAGTCAACCCTATTTCCAAAGCTTATTTTCCTAGCTTATTAGGGCAAGAGTCATATTTCAATTGCTTTTCTCTATTAAAAAATGAATGATTCCTAAATGCATATTAGTGTGACGATAGAAGCCATACAGACTTTCATGTGAAATATTTATAACTTCCTCTCTCCCTCATTTTTGTTTTTAACAGAATAGAGAGAAATGGAAAGCTGGAGGGAAAAAAATTAGATTCTCAAAAATTGCATGTGCTTAACATCAAAACATTTTAATTGAACTTCACATTACAGAAATCCAGATGGTCCATGTTCTGTTCCAGCCTCAGGGAACTGCGACAAGTTACCATGTGTAAGATGCATCATCCCCTTCCTCTTCCTTGCTGTGCAGAGGACTTTCAGCGAAGATACCAAGGGCTGGTGAAATCTCAATTTTACAGTCTCTTGGGAGAGAGACTCTTCAGGGAGGCTCTCTTCAGAGAGATTACAGGGAATGCTTGAAGGATTTGGGACTATCATCCCTTCTTTCTTGCAGACTGAATCCATACAATCTAGAAAACAACCTAGAAATTTCATTTTCTGGGTTGATGCAAGGGAGTTAGTCTTCAACAGAAGCAGAGCAGACCTGTCTGACCTTCAGCTGAAGATCATCAATTCCATAAATACACACATCTGGATCTGGGCCATGATTTACAGCCACTCAGGATCTCACCAAGAATGGGCAAGTAGTTGCGTAGTGACACTCCTGTATTGGGCTTTCACCTTTAAAATGTGGTTTTATAGGCCCACTGCATGCTGGTCTCACCCTGCCCRCAGCACAACACCTTGGTGCACTCAGAAGTGAATGTCCCTCTATTCTGCAGTTGTGATAAAGCCCAAAACCAGTGCAGCTGGTGCAGTGACACTGAGGCATTTCTCAGCACACCACCAGTGACCTCCCAAGAAAGGAATGGCCTCTGTAGACCATCCATGACTTAGACTTGACCCGCTGCTCTTGAAGCTCATATGGCAAAATCGGTATTTATTCATCTACACTGGGTAGTAGTTCCACTTACATAAGCATTGCCATCTTTGTTTTGGAGATTGATCTCAAATCAAATCTGGATGTATTGAAATTTCAAGCAGACCTCACCACTCCTCAGGAGACCATCACCTCCCACAGATTTCCTTATCTTCTCCTTGAAAACAAATTGTTATGCCTTGAATCACAGAACAGGCCATAAAGTGCAAGTTCCTAACTCCTAACTCCTTCTGGGGAGCAGAAGGWAGGTAGGCATAAGGATTGTGACCCAAAACTAATCAGAATAATATTTAGTGTCTTCATGTCTTTGCCTATGATCGTTTTAGGTCTACAAATAAGATAAACTGGAAATGCAGGGCCTGGTTCACATGAACRTTGGCATCAGACACGCCAAGCTCTTGTAGCTGCCAGCTTGCATAAGAAATGACAGAACATTTTAACAAGTGACTGAACGTGCTGCAAAGGGATCTGAATTGGCAGGATGATGTGTGGAGAGTGATGGGGGGGAAGATTTTGGGTTGAAAATACATTAAGCTCACTAGTGTAGGAGGAAGTTTTATGGTTTCAGGCACATCTGCAAAAAAAAAAAAAAAAAGCAAGCTGAAAGTAGCCCGAGTCGAAAACCATTTGCATTTGACTATCATCAAGATGAGAATAGCTACCAAGAAACAAGTTTTCATGATTCTCATTTTTTATTTCAATAATATCAAAAGGAAAATTACAAACAAATAATAAAATTTAGTGGTGTTGTCCTAGCTTGAGCAATACACAAGCAAAGCAGGTCGTGAGGCTAAGCTTTTCCCTTGCAGGCTGCCGTTTCCATTGGGACTTTAAGGACTTTTCACCTTTGTCTCCTCAATATTTACATTTTTTACACCAATTGCTGCAGATGTTGCCAATGGAGCAGAAGAGTGAGCTGAGGCAGGGACCTCCCCTGTGCTTCTGCACACCTTCTGTGGTGCTGGGATAAGGACATTAAGGGAAAAATGGATTAAAGACAAGAAGGGGGATGTTGCAAGGCAAGGAAGTGAGAAGAATGGCCTCAGAAGGAGGAAAGTATTTTCTCTACCACCCTTTAGAAAGAACAGGAAAAGAAAGAGAAGATGGTACCCAAAGAGAGAGCCAAGTCCTCACTGGGACTTTGAAGACACTGTTTGTTGGCAAGAGGGACTGGTTGTGGTGCCAGCAATCCCATATGGGGGACGTATGGAGAAAAGGAACTTGAGATTTACCTTTTTTTAATGTCAGAAAGCAGATTAGATAAATGATCTAAAATTTCAGAAGTAAATTTCAAATTATATTAAATGTTGTGTTAAATATTAAAATAAAGCTGTGACCATAACAGTAATTATAAGGTGACAGAACTATCATGGCTGAAACTGTCACAGTTCATCCAAATCACCATCATGGTCCTCATGCTCACCCTCAGCCCAAGGCAAAGGCACAGCAAATTGAATTATCTTTGCTCACAGGAAAAGAGGGTTAACTGAAGTTACATTAATTCTCGTGGCACATGGCAAATTGCTGCGGCTCAGTGATGCACAGCAACTCGTGACAGCACATCCCCTGTGCTTGCAGGTCTGCTGGGCCATGGAATAATGGCCCAAGTCCTCTTTGCTGAGACACGTAGGGCAGAGCAGGGAAAAACACACAAGGCAGAAATGGATGCTCTCAACGTGGAAAGAAAAGGGATAGATTAAGTGACACCACAGCTTTTTCCAGCACTCGGTCTTGAGAACCTGCAAGTGCAGTTGAGACCAAATTAATTCAGAAAGTAAATCCACGGAGGTCATTGCCACGCCCGGTATTTGATCTCAGCAGTTTGCTTTGCATTGCAGGGATTCCTGTGGGCCTCTGGGCAAGCCAGTGGTCAGCCACACAGAGATACCTGATATTTGCTTAACACTCAGCTAATCCTACCCTGTTAGCTGGTTTTCTGCTGCACCTGACTCTCCTGTATGATTCAGGAGTGATCAGAGAGTTTCCTATTTTTCTTATGCTAGTGGTATCTCGGATAAATTATTGGTATTTGCCTGATGGATTGTTTGCATCAGAAGTTGGCTCACCTATTAAAACATCAACACTACAAACACACACAAAATATAAATACATACACTCTAAAACCCACCAACCGGACCAAGGTGCTTGGAGCCCCATTCAACCTGGCCTTGAATTCTTCCAGGGACAGGGCATCACCTCTCTGGGCAGTCTGTGCCAGTGTTTCACCACCCTTATTGTCAAAAGCTTCTTCCTTATATCTAATCTAAATCAACCCTCTGGCATCTTAAAACCACTACCCCTTGTCTTGCTGCAACAGGCCGTGCTAAGAAATTCATGCCCCATAACTCCTTTATAAGGTTAATGTGGATCATCCTGTTTATTTTCCTTTCTCGATCCTGCTTTTGCCATCTGTTTTGGTACCACTATTTATGTCATTTTAACAGCCACCCTCCTCCCCCTCTGCGCTGCATAGATTTTCAAATTCAAAATGAAAACAAACCCACCCTAAAAAAGCACAGTGAACACTGCCACAGCACCACAGGTCTCCCCAAGCCAAGGAGCACTCCATCAAAAGGCAGGTGCCATATGGAGAGTGTTTATCTCCTGGTGCTGCAGTCTTTGCTGTGTTTCCAAAAGAGGGGGGCTTGGAAAATATGAGCTGCTGTCATACCTATTTTCCTGCTCTGTACACACACACAYATATATATACATTCAAGTCCAAATGTAAGCTTTAGGAAAGGGTAGCAGCAGCAGCAGCAGGAGTGCTGAGGAACCCTAACAGGACAAGGCATTCTGCTCCCATAAGCAGAAAGAAAAGCTTGATTGGCAGCACTGAAAGGCAGGCTGCTGATTTGGTACAAGCTGCCTGATGAGCAAAAGACAAAAATATCCCAGTTATTAATAATAATGAACCACAGGGAGAAGAGTGAGAGGGCACAGGCTCCTCAACTGTTTGCACAAGTTGCACTCACTATTAGTGATGAGAAACAAGACAGAGGGACCAGAGAAAAGCAAGTGATGGGTGTCTAGGTCTGTCCCCTCATAGCCTCATTTTGTGACCTTGTGAAAGCCATTTAAATACAAGAAAGCTCATCTAATCCTACTCCACAGGACTCTCCTGAGACTAAAATCCATCAGTGAKGTTAAGACACTCAGAGTTGGGCCTGTGCAGTGCCTGGGAAACCACGTCTGACTGCGAGTAATGGGAATGAGCAGCCTCACATGCTCATAACCCATATATCCACACACACAAGCATTGGCTTACAAAATAAATTATTTTGAATCACAAGTGATAGTGAATTTTTCGCTAACCAGACTTTCTCCTGCTGAATAATGTCAGAACCTCCTGCAAGGTGCCTGCTTGCCCAGAAAGTTCTCCTGAAAACTCTGGCTCTTTCCCAAACTCAACCGSTTCCTGAGACAACACAAAGCTCTCTGAAATCTGCCTCCATGGGCACGATCTGAATGGATGCAAAAAGAAATGCAGTCCCGAATGCAACACCTGCACAGAGTGAGGGTTTCCAAGGCATCTGGAAAGTGCCATCCATACAAACCGGAAGTGACTCGCCAGATCAAGCTATTCCACTTGTGCCACAAAGCCATGATTTCCATGGAAATCCTCACCTGGAGTATGTGTGCTGACTTGTATGCAGTAGCAAGAAAGGTTGTATCTGAGATATTTCCACTCTGCAAATTTGGCTTCTGTGAGAGGTGGAGGTTGCAGACTTTAACATCCAGTTCTTAATGCTCTGTACTTTGACCAGCAGTGCTTAAGCTGAAGCAGACCAGTGACAGGTAACATTAGGGCAATTAATGTTGAAAAGAATAAAAAGAGAGTCTTTGAACAGGCAGGCTCCTCAGCATTACCCTTTTGAGAATGGCCCAGCAAGCCCTCAGGAGCACAGACTTSAAAGGACAAAAGTGTCACCATGATCAAAGGTGACTGTAACCTTTTCCCTCTTCACATTTCTATCCGTAAGGAGGAAAAGAGAACACACACACGAAGTCTTGAGAGGTTTTTCCAGGCTTTGAGTCGAAGACTGGAGTGAAATCCATTTTGCTACCCTAGTAGAGTAGGTGGGATAACTCTTCACCATATCCTGTGTTTCATGGACAGCWACACACAATGTTTTTCTCTGGTTTAGCCATTACCTAAGCAGAGTCTCCATCTTTGCAGGGACCTTATACCTCAATCAGAGCCAGTTTGTGTCCCTACATCACTCCACATTTGTCAGCGTAATAAAAATAACTAATGGTCCAACTCATCTAACACTGAATCAGAGGGAGAACAGGGGAGAAAATTGTATAAATGACATGAGATATTCCATCTCCAGAGTGGTGTTTTATTAGCCTTTGCTCTCTTGGYGAACCTAAATCCTCATGCATGAGGCCTATGATTACACCCAGTGGGGAAATTCAGATTTATGTTAACATAGAGAAGGAAGACCAAGTTATAATTTGTATCATGTGGCATAACTATATTCAATAAATGCAAAGGACTGCGGGATCTCATCACTTGTTAAAAAGAGTTTATACTTCTATCTTTTAAAGCCAAGGACAGATCCATTATTAATGAAGAACAAGGACAAAAATCTGAGCAGCCAATGCATGCACAAGCTGTCCTAAAATAGGTTCCTAACACAGGTGAGATTAATTACCCTCTGGAAGTTGATTTTAGGAACATTTTTTTTAATCCCAAATACATCGTGGGACAATGATGTGAGCACTCAGGCCACCCACATTCATTCCTGGAGGCTTGGTGCCTGGATTTTTGTGAACGTTTACAAATTGGACAGGAGTCTGAGTGAATGTGATTGAATGGGCATATCAAGTATGCAGCATTGCAAATTCACAGCTGCAGGCAGTCACGATGGAATTTGCGTTRGCATCCAATTAGGAGCCACCATCCAGCTAGAACATGAGCAGCATAATTTCTCTGAGTGTCAGCTGCCTGTCTGCAACCTGTTGTGCCCAACGAAGACAGCAATGCTCTCTCATCAAAAAAAGAGCTCGATCTTAGTGGAGCACAGAGGAGAAAATCTTACCTAGCTCTCTCTCTGTTGGAAATTAGCACCAATTTGGGAAGAATAAGGTTTATCTCACCTGGTAATCTGTGATTACACCTCCATGGCTTGCTGACAGTCTGCTCTACCACTAAAGATGTGGTCTTGGAGTCTTTACAGGAGAGGCAGCTTCCAAAAGGAAACTCATCCCTCCAGTCTGAAGCAGCTACAGGACAGTTTCTCTTCTTTCAGCCTAAAAGAGCAGCTGAGCTTCAAGACCTACTTTTA
This sequence comes from Amblyornis subalaris, assembly GCA_018881555.1. Classification (NCBI taxonomy): domain Eukaryota; kingdom Metazoa; phylum Chordata; class Aves; order Passeriformes; family Ptilonorhynchidae; genus Amblyornis; species Amblyornis subalaris. The sequence continues at coordinate 17,095 of JACAXG010000346.1, read as the reverse complement.
CTCAGAGTAAAGTGGGATAAGATGCAACTTCACTCCAAAGCAAAACAGAAACTCCTTGCTAAAGTAACACTCACAGGTTCTTAGTGCAAAAATGCTCCTGTTCAAGCACTGCCAAAAAATGACATGCACAAAGTTTTGCAAGTGGGTCTTAACTCTGATGGTTGGATCTCAAGGACACTCCATCCCAAGGTATTGGAGTTGGAGTTTATGTATTATATTGCAAGACCTCTATCAAGACATATTGTATTGGAACTATCATTCCCTAGGTCTTCAGCCACTCAAGGATTCCCCCAATCCTGAATTAATCCATTCTCCTGAAACCAAGACTATTATTAAAAAAAAGTCTGAAGTTTTTAAATACAAATAACCAGCTAAGTAAATAGATATATAAATAACTGGGGTGTGCATATGTGTCTCAACACTCAAAGGCAGGTTTGATAAAGAAAGGTCATATCCATGTGAAAATATTACATGGCTGAAAGCATTGACACATTTCTGAATGTCTCTAGTGCAGGAACTAATGAAAACATTATTCACAATGCTGAACAAAAAAATGAATATTGTCCCCTAACATGTATAGACAAATACTTCTTTTGCATCAGAGTTCACCTATGACATCTCATAATTGTAACAGGAAGTGTTGCAATGGGAGCAAAAATTACAGCAAACTATTTATGCCTTGCTGATCTGATATCTTTGGTCTCCTACATAACACTCCCCTTAAAAGTGATCAAATGAGTTGTTCATGTGCCCTAACTGGTACAAGTATTGCTTAATTGGTCTTCTAACTGTAATTTTGATAGGCCAGTAATTGTCTCCAATGCTGAGATAATGCAGACAAGTAATGCAGTCGCCCCTCTAGTATTGTGCTATTGTTCTTCATTACAAATATGTTTAATTGGCCTTACAGCATGTCTTTATGGATTTTTAAATTGGTTATTCAGATTGTTCTCTGAGACTTACCAACAGCAAGCTTCACACACTGCTTCCAATGCAAAGTGGTTAATGAGGAGTCAGTGACTGAGTGGACAGAGTGGACAAAGGCTTCCTTCGTCTCATGTGCCACAGGGACATCAATTTCAGGAAGGGCAGGAATGTCTCTGGAAACCCTACATGACTCAAGCTTCTTTAAATTCACCTGAGGGCATAGAGAGAGTCTTCTAATTCTTGACTGAGGGGAATTTCTTGCTTTCGCTGTCTTGTGACTAAACTCTTAAGGACCTGCACATCACACTTGGGGTCCATCAGAGTTAATGTCCTCCTCTCCAATTTTGGATAATCTGCATCAGCTGCACCTCTTGCAGTGGTGAGACATCCAGCCTTGTGGCTTTCGGAGCCAAGTGAGCATCTCTGGGCAGCTCTCCCTGATGCAGCAAGGACAAATTCATTCCAGCTGGCTCTCCCCATGGGAATGTCACTCCTGGCTCTGGTGTCCAACAGAGAATGTCTTTCCTCTACTTACTTTTTAAGGGGCAGAGCTGCTTTTCCTGCTCAGAGTGTCTTGTTCCCCATCCTAAATGCCACGGAGGTGTCATGACCCAGCACAGAAGGTGATGTAACCCAGGTTCTTGTTAATAGATCCCTAGGGGTGGGTTAAAGTGAAATGACACTGAATGATCGGTGTTTGTAAATATATGGGCTTATTGTAGAACAATTTGGTTACATAGGAAAACAGGAAAGCAGCCATTTTGTAGCCATTTCAGTCTCTCACAGGAGGTGTGGGGGATCGTCCTTGGCTTTTTGGCTGATAAGTCAGTATATAGGACACCTTCCTGAGGTGTGGAAGACCTGGCTTCACATTCTCCAAAACCAGTCAGCAAATTTCCCTGTATCACAGGAGGCAAGAAACACTCAAGGAGATGTGAGTTCAAACCCCATCAGGCAGGTACCCTGCGGGTACTGCAAATACAGATATGACTCATTGGAAAAAATAGGSAAAAATCCCATGTCAATGCCATTTCCTCAGACTTGATATAATGGAGTTCTGCTGAAATAGGAGTTGGACTAAAGCAGCTACCCCAAACCACCCGAATAAAGTTATCTCTCCAGAGGAATATAGGAGTTTGAGGGGAAAAAATGCAAGAATGAAAACAGATCAATTTACTTGGGGACCCTAAGAATAAAATACCTTCTGCTGCTTTATTTCTGGTAAAAGACTCATAACAGAGTATGAACTGGGTAACATAATGGAGCCTGTGTCACTCTGGTTTTAGTGTTGTGCACCCTTTAAAATGTAGATGTGAATCTACCTTTTTGGAAAGGTCAGCTGTGACTCAACCACTATTTTTATGTTGTTCTGTAAATTGTTACAGTGAATCACTGTGTACTTTCCCTCACATTCATAGACATTTTATGTTTCTTCATCTCTTGTCCCCCAAAGTTAGAGTGCTCTAGACTGAGAAATGCAGTGCGTAATTTGTTCATTTTATGTGGGAGGAAAGCAAAAATACCTTGATTCTGTGAAGAGCATCTGTTTTCCTTAAGCCAAGGTTTCCTACGGAGTATAAAGGTCAAATCAATTTGATCAAAGGAAATTTCTACCACCATTAATTTCATCTGCCTTTTGGTGAAAACACTTGAGTGAGTCAGAAGAAAATCTGACTGAAATGAGCTCACCAGAAAGCCTGTGGGCTGCTTCTGAGGTGAATGTGAAGCATCCTGAGCCCAGCTGAGCTTTAGGAAGGAAGTTTTCCACAAATATAAAGTATAACAACACATTACAATATTTGAGTAACACATTATGAGTCAATGTGCCTTTCACGTACTCTGAGATTACCAAATAAAAATGATATTTTCCGGCAATACAGAAGTAGTTCGTGGGCACCATCAGTCATTCCTGTTGATTTCATGGAGAAAACAAAAATTTTTTTGTCATTTTTTTCTTTCTTCAGCCATTGGTAGTTGACAGATATGTGTCAGATAAAAAGACACAAGAAGGAATGGTAGAACAGATAAAGCAGAACTGATTGTTGAGAAGCCAATTCTATTTTATTATAACCCATATGTTTATTTTTATCTTGATTGCATTTAGTCCAGTTCTCTTTTAAAATTCTGTTTGTTATTTGAAATTGTGTTTATCGTCTTGAGAGGACTTCCTTCCGTCTAAGGTTACTGCAAATATAAAATCATTAATATCCGAGAGTTTTAGGTGTGCCCAGTGTTTGGGTTTGTATGTTTACCTAAAGAAAATATTTACATTTCTTCAGTATTTACACCAATAGAATTGGAATCCACAGTGATCTTGTGCAGTATCTTTAGATACTGAGAGGCAGACAGCCAGCCAGAAAGAAAGGATTGATAGACTGCAAAAATTGTTGTCATTCAAAACTCTGGAATAAAACATGTGACCCAAGCAAGGCTTTCCTTTCCCTGAAAACAAACGGGTTTTTTTCTTATCATTTTTATCAAGTAGAAAACTCTCAAACTTCAGGGATGTGTGAGGAGGTTACCCAAATGTGATTTATCCTGCTCAGAGCAGCCCAGCTGTAGAGCTTGTAGATTTTGTACATCCCAGACAAGCACTCGCTAATTTTTACTAAATCCAACGTTTATTTACATAACCTGCATAGGAACCCAAGGAAATAAGGTGACTGCATTAACTGCATTAAGGAGAGCTAAAAATGCCACTTCTGCACAAGGTGTGAGTGACTGACCAAAGTCTTAATAGGAGTCTCAGAAGAGAAAAGGTTTCCGGACGAGACCAATTCTGACCCTGTGCAGAGACTTATGGTTCTGTTGTTTATATTTCATGTTATTCTGGCAGCACTCTGAAGGATGAAATGAGTAAACCTCCCCCAAACTCCTTCACAGGTTGTGGCAAATGTGACACCTAGAGAAACAGTTGCAGTCAGAAGCCGTGTTTCTTATTAGAGCAACATATTTTGACACGTTTTAATGCATAAAAACTGTCGTTGGGGTCTGTAACTGATTGTAGTAGTCAACCCTTAAACTTCTGCTATTACTTTTTGTAAGTGATTACCATTAACATATGGTTGCCAGCGCTAACCACAGAGAATACCAGGGTAATGCTAATTAGGAGAGGAAACCGTGAAGATTTTCTTGCTGTCTCCAGTTAAACTATTAATATTGTTTATTCTGTGCATTACAACAGCAGAGATGGAGGCACCCTTGAGCTAAGCACTAAGCAAACAGCGAACATTAGAAAGTCCTCACCATACAGGACCATACCAGCTAATTAAACAAGACTGACAAGGATTTGGACAAGCAACTGATGTGAAAACAAAGCCTCAGGTCACAGAACAATGGAGCTATGTATAGCCTAAATACCGTCTTATTGTTGTGAGCTGCAGCCCTTGCGTCAAAGGAGCCTTTCCAATGGGGGCACAGGAAACAGGATAAATCATTAAAGGGGTTTGTGGTGCTGTGAGCAGTTTTTCACGAGGAACAAGATGGGCATCTGCAGTGTTGAAATGATCTGTTGCAGAACATAAAGCGCTGTAATGGCAGAAGGACACTTTCATTGCTGGGCAAAAAATTACATCATAAAAATAAAATTGAGGGAACGTTTATATCCGGAGGAGCAGGGCTTGATCAAAAGTAATTAAGTTCAATTCTTCAGGTATTGTCACTAAACTGTTAGCAACACGAGAAAGGAAACCTGTTTTAAATGATGCTATAATTCATAACATTTGGTGGAGGTTGTTCTCTTTTAACCTAAGCCATTGAGTTAAGAGAGGCTTACAATAAAATGAAACAGATTCATCCATCATTAATCAGATCAATCCAAAAGAGAGTGGCATCATTTGGAGCATGCTGTACAGCAATAAAGCACAGTGACACACCAGAATTGACAAATATTATTAATCATTTGGAATGGAACATAAGGTGGTGGCAGCTGCATCTATGATCGCTGCACTTAAAATCCAGCATTCCCCTTCCAAATGTAAAACAAATTGTTTGTCTTTGACAAAGAGATCTCCTCAGGTGCCAATAAAAGCCTTTCAGTTCTGTAGGTGACCGTGTATTAGCTGGAGACCCATTTTCAGAGCCACGCTGCAGACTGCTGCTGGGTGCAGTGTGTACCTACAGAGTGAGCAGGGAAGGGAAAGCTGAGGTGTGAAAGCAGGAAGAACAAATGCAACCTTACAAAAGTATGGCTGCTGTTAAGTCAGACCAAAAATATTAGCCCCAGCCTGGAAACCAGGCACCCTCTGGAGTACTCACCTTCTGGACCCAAGCTTGTCTCTGGATGTCTTGTCTCTGGACTCTGATGTTCTACATGACCACAGGACTCTTGCTTCAGTCTAACCAGGAGTTTAGATCGAAATTTCTTAGGTGCAAAAAGCACTAACTATATGTGTCACTTTTGCTCAGGAATGAAACACCTGTTAGGCTGAGGGGCAACCCTACAGCTAGGAAACTGCAAAGAATGTGGAGAGAGAAAAACTGCCCACCGTTCCTCAAAAAACAGGAATGAGGAGGCACAGCACACTCTGGGGTGGCAGGTTTGAACCTAAAAAAGGGAACTGTCATGCTTTCCACACAACGCATACTTAAATACCTCTGCTGCAGGGTAGGGTTGGGCAAAAAATGGGCAAAAGTGTATTGGAGGTCAACCAAGAGAACTAAAGGCAATGGTCCAACCTCCATCCCAGAAGATCAGTGCACCATTAACTGTGGGAACTGAAAGAGCATGGGAAGAACGATCTTTTATATTCTTTCCTTCTACAACCACAGTTGATGGTTTCAAGGGCAGGAGACAGGGCTGGACAGCTCAGTATAGCTGTCACTGTGCTCTGGTCTCATTTTACTGCCCAAGCAGCGGAGATGTCTTTTCCTCATATACAATTTTAAGTTAATGGAAATGTCCAGTCACCACTCATGTAGCTGACTTTTCATTCAGAGCTTTTGCCTGAATCTCAAAAACTCTTCAAATCATGCTGAAAGTAATGGGAAAAGTCCACACTTAACTTAGATTATGCAGTTTATGTCTCACTTCCCTTGGAATGAAAATGTTCAGAGAATAGGAGCTATGGTGGAGTATATTATTAAAAGTACTGGGGAGGAATTGGAGTGCTTCCAGTTCATACAAGTACAAAACATTCAGAACATTGAGTCTCAGGTCACTAACTCGAACCAAAAGTAATGACAACTGCAGTGAGGGCAGGAAATGATCATTGAGGCTTAATAAAACGAGATGCAGTGTTATCTTTTTCTTCTGTTATCTGCTCAGTTTATCAAAAAGTAAATGGTGAAGGGAAATGACTGAAAATGCCAGTCAGCAAAGGGCTGTCTAATCCAGCAGAGAAAAACTTCAGAGGAATGAGTGGTAGCAGGTTGTCCACACCAATACCCCTCAGCAACAAGGTTCAAGCTTGGAACAGTGAGGCTGCTTAACTGCTGAAGCAAATGTCCAGGGGAAGAGACAAACTGTCCCTCAGCAGAAGGATGAAGCCATTTCTGGAAGATATTGTTCAGTGCTCAACAGAAGAGTTACTGGGTAAGTTTTATGGCCTGAGTGTATAAGATACAGGAGGTCAGACCAGATGATATAATGGTTCCTTTCCAGCTCTAAAATCTATGAATCTATTAAAAATGTATTAGAAGCTGGAGGCAGTACCAATATAATCCTGAGCCACTGCTGTGAGCAAGATCTAAATACAGAATTCCAGCCTCCAAGCTTCCACGTAAATGTGAACCAGCATTTACTGCAAGCACAGCAGTGAAAGTGATATGGAAGCAGCACCTTGTGAGAGCATTGGCACTGCCTCTTGCTGTAAAAGTTTTCAGGTCTGATCTTGGCTGAGGTCTTCAGGCTTTACTGCAATATGTATGATCATAATAATGGGATTGAATTATGGTGTTCTGCAGAGAAATGGAGCAACCCCTTGGCTATTTCCAAAGGAATATCTCACAGCTGATGGAAGCACAATCCAGGGCACATGGCTGCTGTCTGCCAGGACTGCACAGGGTGTCACAGCTGCCAACCAGCCCGTCCCAGGGGCAACATGAAACTCTGCCTGCCCCCTCTGCACCCCTCCCGTGCCTCGGCTCAGGGCAAGCCTTGTGGTTTGAAATAAAATGCCCAGACAGAATGACAGAAATAATTCCTGCCTTGAGATTTCCAGAATAGATAAATGACCTCTGTGAAATGTGGCCTTCTGCCCAAGCACCCCACCCCTGGGGTCACCAGGGGAAAAGAGAGGATGTTTTTAAGATAAACAGTTCTTCCTTCCTCTTCATCTGGCTGGTGGAGGTCTCATGATGCAAGTGAAGGTTGTGATCCTTGTGGGGAGGATGAAAGTAGGAGGGATTACCCTGAGCTAGGGAGGTCCTGTTTCCCACAGAGGATTGGACAGGGATCCTCAAGCCCCACACTCAGCATAATTTCAAGAGATTAGAAAAAGAAGCCCAGTTTTCCTGAAGATGTGGACCATGAAATGCCCAGAGAGGTGGTGGCTGCCCCACCCCTGGAAGTATTCAAAGCCAGKTTTGATGGATGGGACTTTAAGCAATCTAATTGTGTTGAAGATGTCCATGCTTATGATGGGAGTAGGACTGGGAGCCCTATAAATGTTGCTTCCAACCCAAACTATCCTGTGATTCTGTGACTGCCTGGGCACTTACTGAAGACAGTAAAGTAACAGGGGCGGATTTGTAAATATACCTCTTTTATGTGGCACTTATATGCGGACTAATAGACTTTCTTCTTCCTTTCCTGTGTCTAACCTTTTACCAAACCACCTCTGAAGAGACCCTGAATGTTCCAATGCAAACACCTTCTCTGTTGGTCTTGAAATCATTCACGAGGGGAGAGGCAAAACAAACTGGTATCTGATAATGACARTAGCAATTTAAAGCAGACACTGAAAAACAATCTTGCACAACTGAAAGCCACTTTTTGACAATTCAAACATGTAAAACACCTTCTGACATTATAGCACAAACACAAAAGATTGGACCAAATCCTCAAATTTCTTTCTCTTTGAAAAGCAGGGGAAAACATTCCCTGCCCATCTCTAGTACTGAGAGAATCTCATTTGTATATTTTTAAGACCTATTGTCTGACCCTTTAGTCTTACATGTAAATGTCACAAAATACCAGCGCACAAACTGAAAAAATAATTTTGTCTCATTCTGCATCTTTTATCAATAAAGAACAATGAGGTTTTTTCCTCTCTCTTTAATTACACTCACAACCATCTGCTTAACACTGTGGATAAATATGAGATGAGCACTACTGGATGGCAAGCAATAATACTTCTTTCGAGATTATGATGAATAAAGAGGAAGATGAATGTGTACAGATAGCGTATCAGTGTAATGGACTGCTTTCTAACAGACATTTTTTGTGTTCTTTGCTCTACTGCATGTAAAATTAAATCTCCAGCTATATGCCACAGACATTTTTGCATTAGAATAAATCCATTCTTTTCACTGAGGAAGAGCCTGGTTCAATTTTAAGGACAAGCTGTCCCCTTGAGCCTGAGTATTTCTAAACTGTGAACTCTTTAGAGTTTTTATCAAGATGATCCTCTGTGCTTATGGTGCTTTGTAGAGTTTTGACAATGATTTAAATATTGCAGTTCTGATTGCAAATCCCGTCCTTCTTCAACGAAATAGAACCACCAACATGACATGAAGAGATCTCCTGGGTCAGTGGGACCTTAAATAGTACATTTATCATAAAATCCTCTTTATGGACATATCAGATTCCAAGTTAGAAGTAATTAGATTTTTTTGTCTCTTGCGCTACAGTTACATTTTTTCATTCTGACAGGATCCTTCTACTAATCCCTCCCTAGAAATACACACAAGTCTTTAATATGTATTCAAAGTGTATTCAAAGTCATGACAAAAGGTTCCTAAAATAACCATTGTCTTTAAGAAAGGAGAGAAATCTCAGCTCTGATCTAAAATACTGGACAGAGAGGCGAAAGATCAGACATTGAAATCCAGTCCTGTTCCAACTCTTACAGCCCCAGATTTACCTGACTTCGTTTCAGTTAAGTGAGAGCAGTTAGGAGCAGCTGTCCCAAGTTTTTCTATGGAAAAAAAACAGACAATAGGGAGAAAACAGTGTTGCAGAGGGTGAGTCATATTTTAAGGATAGAGATGCAGCCCTTTAGAAGTACTCACTTTTCATATTCACTGCAGAGGAAACTCAGAGCTACCATTCTCCTCACAAAGGGGGTACATTTCTAAATATGGGTGGATGAGACATTAAACCTAGGGTTTTCTGAGAATGCTTGCTTTTTTCTTTTCTATATGAGCAAATTACCTGAGATGTTGCTTCTAAAATATACTCCAAACCTGAATATACCACAATACCAGCCTGGGGTGGGCTCATTTTTCCTGACCTGGGATGTGGGCATTCCTCCTCACCCTGAGAGGACATACCTGTGGGAACAGATTGACAGCATTCCTACATGTCTCCTATCAATTACTCCATATCTAGCTCTTATTTCACAATTTTCTAGGTTGTGAGCCCATTTCTGACTCCGTATAAGTCCCTTTTTTGCCGTTATATGGAAAGACACCAATTTATACCGGGCGAGTGTCTTATGTGGACAGATGAACTGCATTCTGTCACTTGGGGATCTTTACTATTGCTGAGCTGAACTTTATATTGTGAGAAAGAAGGGAGCACTTAAAACCCAGTGCTTGAGGAAAAGTAATAGGGTCTAGCCCCACACTGCAGTGTGCACTGTCACCTGGAGTGTGCAGGACTCATTGAGGTTAATTGGAGAGGTAGAAGGAAGCAACACAGCACTCCTCTGGAGCACTGGGAATGGCTATTTCAGACATAAAACTGATGTTTTATCACCTCTGTGGAGAGGTGCTGAGAAACTGCCTGTCTTGCTGAGGCTCACGTCGGAGCACAGCAAACACTGACCCGTGGAAAACAGAGGAGCCTCTGCAAGAGTGGGCACAACTCTGCAGAAGGAGCTCCAGTCCTCTCCACTCCATGACAGCTCCAGAGGCTTTTCCCTCACTTGGGAAGTGCCAGATGTCAGCTGGACTCCAGGGAGCGGTTAGTGGCACAGGCTGAGGTGTAAAGCAAATGTCATTCCTTTATTTCCACCATCAGGAAATCCCTGTCCTGAACTCTCCTGCGGGACATCAACCTGTAGCAAGCTCCAGTTGGGTCATATGAGTGGTGCTATTCACACAACATTTAATTGTGAGAAATTTCCTTTTCTCTTATTTAAAACACTTGTAATTTAATTTAAAAGACGCTCTACCAGTGTCCCAAGCTCCTATGCACAGTTATATTACTAAACCACATTATTGGTTTACCACAGCAATTTTACTCTCATTTCCATTTTCCTGTGAATTCTCTTACCAAAGGTACCCAAATATCACTGCTATGGTATTGATTCCCCTCAGCTCTGTGCAATAAAGCCAAGGCCCTGACTGTGCATCCAGTAAACTCCTTCATTTGAGAAGGTCTTTACAAAAAACAAGGAGCCTCAAGTATCATTTCAGAATTAGTTTTGACTTACTGTGGATTTGTTTTAGTTTTTGGTTTAGGTTTTTTTGTGTTTGTACTGGAGGAAAAATAGGAAAAACAATCTTGATTTCAAGTCTGGAAGCTTTTGGCTGTGTTTGAAGCTGCCTTGTTGGCTGTGTACATATGAAGTGGAAGCATATTCAGAACCAATTTTTAAGCCTGTCTTTCATGTTTTTTTCTTGGACATGATAAGAAAAAGAAAATGAAAAATGAAGATAGACCTCAAACTACGAAGAGGGATTTTAAATTACTCTGTGTTCTCTCTCTCCTACATTTCATGTACCAGCATCTGAGGAGCCAAGCACAAATAATAATAGCAATGTTGGTGTTTCCAGTCACAAGGCATTTTGCAAATATTAATCTACAGAGGAAAGGCAACAACACAAACAAATATAATTAAAGGGAAGGAGAGAAATTATTGTAAAACATATGTATTGGAAAGTTAAGTCATTTTACAGGGACATTGGAACAGAAGTCTTAAGGGGTATCCTGTATCAGTTCCTCATAAAAATAAAAATAAAAATAAAAATAAAAATAAAAATAAAAATAATAATAATAAAAATAAAAATAAAAATAAAAATAAAAATAAAAATAAAAATAAAAATAAAA